>CAODLS010116021.1:0-10733 GCA_948243855.1 Flueggea neowawraea | reverse complement strand
GCATACAGATGACCTACTATGTGCTTTGCACACACAAACCACCTCCAAATATTCTCGATCGAAGTTTAACACATCGAAATCCCGAATTTCCCTGAAGTCTTGACGGAATACCATCAAATTCTGGTCAAAACGAACGGGATATTACAAATAAACACTCTCAAGAAATAATAAATTTGCAAGTGAAAGTCACTCTTGAGAGTTATATTGATGATTTGAAAATATGAGCAAGAGAAAACTTGATGTTGTTCTAAGATGTTTGCAAGTGATGAATAACAACTTCTCTGATGTGTCTTGAGGATATTTATAGATTTCCAAGTCGATATGGTCGTTGGAGGATTGAATGTAGACGTTGTGAGATAAAGCAACCCTTCATTTAATGCTCTGATATAGCCTTTAACTCGAGTTATAAAATTGGTTTACTCGAGTTAGAGCTTCATCTTCAAGTTGCTTGAGTAATGCATGATGTTGCTCGAGTTGAATTTTCATCTCTGATGCTAATGGATAGATAACTTGAGTTAGATATGTGGATAACCCGAGTTATATGACCCCTATACAACTCGAGTTAGAGTTTTTGTTTACTTGAGTTATATGGATCCTAGATAACTCGCGTTGCAATTCCTGTTACTCGAGTTAGAGAACTTGTTATTTGCCTTTGGACATTTCAGTTGCTCGAGTTAGGCACATTATTACTCGAGTTAACCAATATTGATCATGCTTCAATGATTACATATCAAACTCCATTTTGTTCATATCAAAACACAACGGGATATAAATGATAACCACATTTGGGTCAACAGTCAAAATTCGAAAATACAACTAAAAAAACAAAACAAAACTTGTTAGAAACGATAACATATAGTTTTGAATACATAAAATAAAAGCCTATGTTTCTATGTTGAATAAAAAGAATAACATGCCTTGCTTACTTGTAAAGAATGTAGGGTTTTAAAATCAACATATCAGTGCTTATATAGTAAATTGAATGTGAAAGGCCGTGAAATTAGGAGAAGGAAATTTGATCAGTGGCTAAATTTACTGAAAATCAAATCAAATGATTAATATTGCACCAATTAAGCAATTTATGCATGAATGATTAATATTGCATCAATCAAGCAATTTTCATTGTTTGAGTCCTTCTCTCGCATATGAGATTTTAGAGCTGATTTTGTGGATTTGCATAGTCTCAGTGCCTTATTTGAGTCCTTCTCTCGCATGTTATTCGGAAAGCTTTCCTTATAATTTCAAATTACTAATGGGATTGCAGTTTATTTGGACAACTTTCTTATTTGATTTCTTTTCTTGTAGGTACCTAATATTGAATACGTTTCAATCCTCTGAAAGTGTAGTTGTTTCTATAATGGTAATTGTAAATTATTAGTGATTTATTAATTTCTAGTTCAATTTTTGAATGCAGGAATTAGATTAATTTGTTTCTATATATAAATCTTTGCGAACAAAATCAGCAACTGCTTTTATTTCTATATATAATGTCGTTCACAAAATCAGCTACATTTACAAAATACAAAATCATCTATTGAATGACATGTGACACGCTAATAAGTTGTCAAATATCATTCAATTAGGTGGATAAATATCATAATATTAGTGAATGTATTCTGTTTTATTTATATATATATATATATAAATTAAAAAAATACTCGAACAATGTTAAAATTAGAGAATTAATTATATTAGTAATTATTTTATACATTTTGTGAAATTTAAACCTTAAACAATTTATACACGTTTCATAGTTCAGGGATTAAACGTTCTAACCAGTAACATAAAAATGATAAAGAAAAGATGGTGACTAAATTTATTACAAGATCATAATTTATTCATGATAAACCAGTGCTTTCACTACTACACACAACAACTCAAATACGTAAACAGACACTTCAAGGGTGGTTTATTTTCTGACTTGTCCAGGCTCTCCCAATCATGAAAGACTAGACTACACAACCCCAGATGAGGAGAAATATTTGGAATTAGTAATTCCAAGCAAATGGGAAGACATCCGAGTATATATAGATATCACTTCATTGCGTATGATGGCCTATCAGGACACAAATAACTCCTACTTCTTTAAAGACACTCCTGTTTCTGTTTTTAACTATCTCTTCAATGGAACTCAGAAGCACTGGCTCCCATTTGGTGCCTCCTATCTTGAACTTGAAGTTGCCGCCCAAGAATTCATACCAAATATTGAGTTGGGTTTGTCAGAACTTGATATATGTTTGATCGGGCAACACTGGAATCCCGTACCTCTTATCGTCGCCGACAGCTGATATATGTTTCCGAACATCTTTTATCAACTTAACTATGTGGTCATCGTGAGAGCCTTGAGCAGCAACTAATATGGTTGGCGCAACTATGGCAGTCCACCATATCCATACTGCCACTACAGTCATCCAGGCCTTCATGTTTCCTTCGGTGAATGCTGAAACATGCAAAGGAAATAATTAAACATTTCATGTGAAGAGTAATACCAGACAAAAAAAAAGGCCATTAACTGCGTTTTCCCTTGAATGAAACGAGGAAATAGCAGCAAGAACTGAAGTTACATATTCATGAATGCATATATTAGGGCTACACCAACCAAAAAGGAAGGGAAAAACAATAAAAAGATTCTAAGACTCATGCACGGCTTATAATCCACGAAATAATTTAATTTGAATTCTTAAAACTCTAAGACACATATATAGAAAATCAAAAAAGATATTGCATATCTTATTAGAGTAACTTACTCTTAATCAGAAAGAAATGAGAGGTTAGAGCAGGATTTCTTTTTTCCCTTTGTTATGTTTGAGTTAGAGATGATTTTTGGGCCTCTCATTGCCGGGCTTTTATAATAGATACGTGCATGCCTTTGATCAGACTTACTATTATTTTTAAAGTTTATTTATATTTTTTTTAATTAACACGTTGTATTCGTGAACTAATCGGGGAACGATCAAATGCTTATTCCACTACGTTACATTTTTTCATATTTTTCTTTGCACAGTTTTGTTCACACGCCTTAGGTGTCTTTGCTTTAATTAACGCCGTATTAATTTTTTAATATATGAACGTTACTATGTTAATTTTAAATCCATTAACTTCAATTAGTTAATGGAATCAAATCGAGGTGGTGAATTATCAAATTATCCACCTATTTTTTCTCATCCAATGCGTAAAGAATATACAAGTCACTATTTATGATATATGTTTTAATTTAAGTTGTTGCAAGTAGGGGTGTAGCCAGTTTGGTACGGTAGTTTTTAGGTTTTCAACCAAATCAAACAGTAAATTATAGATGTAAGAAATTACATTTGCAATTGAATTGTAATTGCCGTGGTTGAAACTCTACAAATCTAACTATGCGGATAGTGGTATAGCTAAAATTTTAGTTAAGTAGGGACTAAATGTAAATATATAGAAAGAAAAATAAGTTCAATATTTGAACATATGTATTAATTGTGCAACTGTTGTTGGATACTTGAGCAAATAAATAATAGTTGATTTCGATGATCCATTATGTTCAAGCATCGCAATATAGTTTTGTTATCAATAATTGCAAAAATTCTTTCCCTATGTATACCATGAAGAAGTCATTCATCTATTAAATCAAACGACTGCAACTTTTCCACTTTGAACCAACATCTTTACAAGACTTCCGAAATCTTGAATATCGAAGAACTATTCATCATCTGTTATATTACAAATATAAGTTTTAAGTTAACGAGAAAGAATCATACGTTCATTTCAAGTAATATTTGTTGAATACGTATTATTTGATCAGACTTACTATTACTTTAAATTTTATTTTGATTTTTTTTTTCATAAGTATATTTTAAAGTTTTTTTATGTACCACGTTCTAATCGTGGATTCCTCGGGGATCGATTGAACTCCTATCCCACTATCACGACCCATTTCCAGACCATGACCGGCGTACGAGGTGGACCGTATGTGGGAGCCTGACTCATCTTGCACAAGCCTCAAAGATCATAATTCACTACCCAAAACATCTGTTACCAAAACAATTTAGTAACCATTTGCAATTCAAAACATATAATATGTAAAACCGGTTTGTATGAATCGATATACATATACATACATACATATATATATATATATATATATATATATATAAGTAATATACCAAAATAATATTTGGGAGTAAAACCAATACAAAATACATCAGAGCAAAAGGGCAACCCAGTAACCTTACAACATTTCAGTATGGAGCTGTAACAAAAAACAAAAGAGTCTGATCAATAGGTGTCACTAACCAAAAGACTCCTCACTGGTCTCCGAGATGCGGATCAATTGCCGAAACCAAAATCTGTGTACCTGGAAGACAAAATCAACCATATACAGAATAAAATAGGGGTCAATCCCAGTAAGAAATAATACTCCAGATCGTCTCATACATGCCTTACCAAGAATGTTTTAAAAATAATTCGCAAATACCACATACACATATAAATAAGCATATATCCTTATACACACTATAAGTAATAGGTTTTCAAAAATCCTTTCAGAATCATTTGCAAACAAAACAACTAACATACACGTAGGCGTAATAAAATCATTTCCAATTCAAATTAGGATTTTCGAGTCAAAACATATATCGTAGATATGTGACTAAAGAAAATGTGATATGGACTCTGCCACTAATCACGAGTTATAGACAAAAGAAAACGTGATATGGACTCCACCACTAATCACGAGATGTTGCAGGCCTGCCACTAATGGTGATGAGGACTCGCTTCTATCAATATCAAATCATGTGCTGGATCAGAACACATGGCTACCGACACCCATGGTAGCTGGGTTGTTTCAATTATTGGTATATCAAAGGCTACGTGCCTCGTAGCACAGGTGTCCCCATATTAGAAAAATCAAATCATACTATTACATAATATAAAATTATAGGCATGCATTACAACATCAAATTAGAAGGGATATATATAATACATATATATATCAGTTTGAAAACCAATGACTGATTATTAAATCACATAATCATTTTATTAACTTAGCCAATTCTAAGATTAGTCCATTTTGATAAATACGTTCAACACATCAAAAACCAATAATAGAAGTTTGAAGACACAGACTGTGTGTGTGAAGCTGCTATTTACTCACTTGAAAAGTCCAAGTAATATTACTAGTCAAGCCCCACTAGCCAGTGGTTAGTCTCGTTAGCAGGAACAAGAAGGTGTATACATATAAAAAGCACAATGTCAATATGTGGTACTGTGGCAATACCAAATACATGATATGCAAATGCAAATGTAGACCAAATTCTACAAAATTGCAAATCTGCTCGCGACAAAAAAATTTGTCAAAATACCCAAATTATGATCCGCTTAGTACCCAACGAAATCGAACATTGGCCCTAATCGACCTCTTGAACACCAATACAACCTCAAGTTCAACAAATGAACTCAAAATTCTCCAGAATTTCTACTTAGAAATTCGAATCTCTATGGTCCATAAGGAGAAATCATCAATTCCTCCAACCCAAACTCAAATCTAAGTAGTTCTAGCTCTTATCCAACAAGATGTATCAAAAACAATACCATATCTTTTAAGAAATCTAGCAAAATCCAAAACCCTAGTTTCAAAGAAAACCATTTGGTTCAAACACCAAAACCTTCAAAGTCGAAGCTTAAACCTCAAGTTTCTGATCTCAAACAACCATAATCTAACACCCATTAACTCTTATTTCAACAGAAAAGAAAGGATCTAAGCAAAACTTGAAGTTTGGCCGAAACCCTAGAATGCTCAAATGCACAGCACAATAAGGAAATTGAGGGATTAATGGATGTTTCTTACCTTAAGAATCGTTGTAGAAGTAAGGAGAAGCAAGGGAAAATCAGAGACAAATAAATGAGAAAGTGCTCTGGTGGTTGGGGTGAGTTATGACTGAAAGAAGGGAAGGTGGATGTATTTTTAGACTCATGAGATGGAACGTTGCATTTCATGCAAAGTCGCTCAGAAGGAATGCATCTACTTATGCAGTACCCGTGTCTACACACGTAGAGCCGTGCTCTATGAGGGTAGCATCCCACACAAAGTGCGTAGATGGAAGATCCGGGAACCCTCGTTCTCAGATCTATGACATACGTATGTTCCACCCCCTTTTGTGTGCGTAGAAGGCCTGGTGTGTCCACGATTCACACACAGAAGGTAACCAACATGCACAAAAGCACTACAACGCACACATAAGAACCCAAGAAATCTTGCGGTCAAACCAAAACCACGTCTGCATGCATAGCACCTTGCACAACGTAGGTAGACGACCCCCACGTACTTTACGCAGCAGCACAACCCTTAAACACATTCCAAACTCAATGATCAACATTCCCACACCAATCATTTTGGAATACGACGAGATTTAGGTTAGAACAGGTGGGATATTACATACTTCTCCCCTCAAAAGAAATTCATTCTCGAATTTGGAAACAAAATAAATTGAAGCTAAGGTCAACTCTAGCTCCCCAAAATAAACCCAAATCAAAATTCAGGCTATCAGCTCCCAAAACATATGTACAACATGGAATATGATGATGCCCCAAAAAAATAGAATGAAATGCAAATTATTCAAGGACATAAAAAAGCACACTGACCTAAGGATTAGCTGCACCAAATAGGTGCAGATATCTATACCGCATCTTGCCCTTGGCCTCCCAAGTCCTCCTTAACAAAATGATGCCGCCAAATGACTTTCGCTGAAGCGATCTCTTTGTTCCGGAGTCTCTTGACCTGACGGTCAACGATTCTCACAGGAACCTCATCATAAGACAGGTCTGATCGAACCTCGACAGACGTAGGTGACATAACATAAGATGGATCAGGAACATACTTTCTCAGAAGGGATATATGGAATACGGGGTGAACAGAAGCAAACTGAGGCAGTAACGCCAACTTATATGCCACAGCCCCAACTTGACCGATAATCTGAAATGGACCAATGTATCTCAGGATCAGCTTGTCCTTCTTTCCAAACCTTATGACACCATTCATTGGTGACACATTGAGGAATACATGGTCTCCAACCCCAAACTCCAAATTTTTTCAGCGTAACTCTTTTGACAGCTATGAGCTATCTGTATCATCTGCTGGATCATCCTGACCTTCTTTGTGGTCTCTAAAATAATATCTGGCCCCAATGGCTCTCTCTCTCTCTCCAGCCTCGGACCAACATAAGGGAGATCTACACTTTCTTCCATACAAAGCCTCGTAAGGTGCCATTTCGATACTCAAATAGTACGAGTTGTTATATGCAAACTCTATCAATGGCAAGTGAGAATCCCAATTCACAATAAAATCTACAGTGCACGCTCTCAGCATATCCTCTAAGGTATGAATGGTATGCTCAAATTGACCATCAGTCTGCGGATGAAAAGTAGTAGTAAAATCCAATCAAGTACCCAACTCCTCTTGTAGTTTACGCCAAAACTGTGATGTAAACTGTGGTCCTCTATCAGACACTATGAAGACTGGTACACCATGTAGACATATAATCAGATCAATGCACAACTTCTCCAATCATACCGCTCCATAAGTCATCTTGACAGGAAAAAAAATGTGTCGACTTCGTCAATCGGTCAACAATCACCTAAATGGAGTCACAACCCGAAGTTGTCCTCGGTAACCCCACCATAAAATCCATCATAATGTGATCCCACTTCTACTCCGAAAGGGGTAACTGTTGAAACAGTCCACAAGGACGCTGGTGCTCGAACTTAGCCTGTTTACAGGTCAAACACCGACTAACACTGCTATATCTTTCTTCATCCCCGACCACCAATAGGAGCCTCAGAGATCTCGATACATCTTGATGTAACCTGGTTGCACATAATATGTGGAGTTGTGACATTCAGTCATAATCTCTTCCCGTAAACCACCAGACAATGGTACGCACAATCTCAATCCGAACCACAAAACTCCTGAATCATCAACACTAAACCCCAGTACACTAGATGATCCAACCCTTTAAATCAAACTTTATATCTTATAATCTTCCTTATGATACTCTCGAATTCGATCCAATAATACGAGTCTCACCTCAACATGACAAAAAAAGCTCATAAATCATCAAACTGCAGTTCAATCCCATCCTCCATCAATCTCTACCATTCCGACAATCTTGGTCGTCTTTCAACTGCGATGTGAGTTAAACTCCCCATTAACTTTCTACTCAAGGCATCAGCCACGACGTTCGCCTTGCCAGGATGATATGATATGGTACAATCATAATCTTTAGTAGCTCTAGCCAACGTATTTGCCTCAAGTTCATGTCTCGCTAACCAAAAATATACTTCAGACTCTTATGATCTGTAAAGATCTGAAAAGTCTCCTCGTACATGTAATGCCTCCAAATCTTAAGTGCGAACACAACTGCTGCCAACTCTAAGTCATGTGTCGGATAATTCTGATAATGCCTCTTAAGCTGTCTCGAGGTATAGGCAATCACCTTGCCATGTTGCATCAATACACAACTCAATCCTACTCTCAAGGCATCACATTACAATACGAATCCTCTCGAGCCAGATGGCAAAGCCAACACTGATGCGCTCAGTAGACACCTCTTCAGATTTTGGAAGCTGTCCTCACATCTGTTAGACCAAACAAATTTGGTTTCCTTTTGCGTCAACCGAGTCATAGGAGCTGTGATCCGGGAAAAATCCTGGATGAACCTCCTATAGTACTCAGCCATGCCATGGAAACTCTGAATCTCCATAACGGTCTTAGCCCTCTCCCAATGGAGTACTGCCTTTACCTTTTTTAGATCTACCATGATCCCATCTTTAGACATCACGCGTCCCAAAAATGCCACTTGATCAAGCCAAACTCACACTTCGAGAATTTTGCATACAACTGATGCTCTCTCAAAGTCTGCAAGACTGACTTCAAATGGTCCTCATGTTTCTCCCTAGTCCTTTAGTACACCAGAATGTCTTCGATGAAGATGATAACAAATCAATCCATATACTGTCTAAACACAATGTTCATCAAATCCATAAATGCGCTGGCACATTAGTTAAACCAAATGACATCATAAGGAACTCATAGTGACCATACCTGGTCCGGAAAGTTGTCTTACGAATGTCCTCCCTTCTAATTCTCAACTGGTGATATCCCTACCTAAAGTCGATCTTAGAAAACCACTGTGCACTCTGCAGTTGGTCAAACAAATCATTTATCCTCGGAAGTGGATATCGGTTCTTCACTGTTACATTATTCAGGTGGTTGTAATCAATACATATGCAGAGACTCCCATCTTTCTTCTTTACAAATAAAATCGGAGAGCCCAAAGGTGAAACGCTCGATCTAACAAATCCTTGTCTAACAGATCTCTCAACTGAATTTTCAATTTTTTTAGCTCTGCTGGCTCCATCCGATACGGTGGAATCAATATTGGATCTGTCACGACCCATTCCCGGGACTGTGACCGGTGTACGAGGCGAACCATTTATGGTAGCTCGACCCATCTCGCACAAGCCTCAAAGATGCGAAAACTGTACAAATGATTTATTTAAAACACTTTCCCGTAAAACTGTTTATGAAGGAATCATATATATATGATAATAATATAAGAAATTAGTACAAGCGATAAAATTTGCATATCCAATACCCAAATACCCAAAACCAGCAGACTCCGTAACCCAACAGCATCTCGGTGCGAAGCTCTAAAACAGAAGATGTAGCCCTGCCAAGAGGGCAACTAACCAAAAATATCAATGCCTTACTGGAAGAAGATGCCAAAAGGTTGCCGAGTTGAATCAACCTGTAAAATGAAAATAAGGCAACACAAAAAACAAAAGGGTGAAACCCAGTGAAGGACAACACTCTAGAGTGCCTCATACGTGCCTCACAAAGACTGGTTTGAAAACCTTTAGAAAACTAACACATATGCGTATATAATAGGGTGTGTGTATATATATATATACACACACACACACACTACTTACATAGTATAGTTTCAAAAACAAGTTTCGCAACTGTTACACCTAAGGCAAACAAATGTTGGCAAAAATAATACTACTAGTAACATAGTAAAAAAAACAATATATACATATTATGGGACTGGTAACAATAGTGGTGTCAACTGTGTCACTCAACCACCTCAATGATGATTGTGGACCCTGCCACTAATCCAGTAATAATTCATATGCTAGGCCGGGGCACATGGCTATCATCAACCCTTATAGTTGGGTCATATCATACCTTGGTATACCAAAGGCTACGAACCCTGTACTGAAGGTATTCCATAATAAAAAAACCATCATATCCAAAAATAGTGCATGCATTCAGCATCAGAAACAGTCGAAAGTACACACACACACACACACACACAAATCTTTTCAAAAACAAAGAAGTGAATATTTATTCACATAATCTATTTATTTCATTAACCAATCCTTAGATTAGTCAGGTTTCATTTATGTGTTAGACACATAAAAAATGTATATTGTTTCAAGACATAGTCTGTGTGTCTGAAACTGTCATACACTCGCTTAAATATCCAAGCTCTAGGATCTGGTACCACTAACAGGTGGCTGATCCCGCTTGCAAGAACAAGAGGCTGAAACAAATTTTAGAAATAATAACATATCATAAACAATGATGTATGAGAAACTAGTACTATGGCTGTACCAAAACACGTGTACATGCATATGAAACTTAGACACCCAAAAGCCATTTCCATACCCAAACATGCCAAGTCACGTTTTGGCTC
>CAODLS010116011.1:0-15775 GCA_948243855.1 Flueggea neowawraea | reverse complement strand
TCTTACTTTTTATCCATTTCTATTGAAACAAACAATGAAAAAAGATTGATTTGATTTCTTTTCTCTTTTATTCATTTTCATCCAAACAAACAAGGCTTAGAATTACGAAAATTTCAGACTAGTTATGGTTGGTGTTTCGATTCGTTCTGTTGATATCGTAGCCAATTGGTGGTCCATAAAAAATGGGCTGGAGTAGGTCTCCAGTGCCGATAAAATGGATCTCCAATGGACCTTATCGGAAAGCCAGACACAATGGGCTTGGAATCAAATGCAATGGCCGATGTGATTGGACCCGTACTGAGTTAGACGACTTGTCGCTTGTCAACGTGTCGTTACCTACAACAAAAAATTCATGAAGACACAATGCGTCATTTTGAGCGAGACAGCAAGTGGTAGTTGTAGTTGTTTTTGTGGATGAACTGTGGTGAGTTCATTTTTGGGCAACGTTAGGTAGGAATCTGCCATTCAATATGGAATACAACCCACACTATTGATGATAAGGTCTAAAAATCTACTGAATGTTACTGAGGTGTTTATTGGAGGTAAGTTTAGTAAAAATATATTATATAAGGTAAATTGAATAATAAAAAGTAGAAAGAGTGATACGTTTTTCGAATATCTTTCAAATAGCATATTACTTTTATACATTTACAATCTACTCTAAACTGCAAATAGTTTGAATATTATTTGGTGCTTCAAAACGAGCGAGGTGCAATTATACGACATAGGCAAACTCGTATTAAACAGCAAGTTTAAAAATGAATTATTAGTATGCTAGAGTATTTTCAGTGGACAACCTATCGCTCATTATTTTTTTAATTAAAAAAGTCACTCCACATATAGATTAACTCAGCTAGATTGATCTCATATACATTAATTACTCTGGTCTCACAAAATCTATAAGTGAGTACTTTTTAGCTATCGTTCATCATTTTATCTTTTCTCGGTAGACAAATAATTCATATGGATGCCTAATTTTGGACGAGTTGCCTTTGTACCTTTTTATGTGGATAAACGATTTTGGGACACCTTCAAGCTAAAAAAATAGTATATAATATATAACAGATCTTTATCATATTAAAAAGCAGAGAAAATAACATATATTTTAAAAGAAAAAAATCTTAAATATTGTTCATGACAAACATCTAAATAATTAATAAACTCCGAGAGGACAACTTCACTCGTTTTTTTTTTCTTTAGACCAACTAAATATTAAATTTAAATTTAGTTAATTGAATCCATACCTTACTGTAGGTAAGCTTAGAATTTGCATCACTCTAATAACAGAAATAGACGAAATTTCACTATCTCGAGTCCTTCACCACACTAATTTTACTGTATTACATAAAAGTTATGATAGCCAAGTAGGGTTATCCATTTAATTAACTTCACTTAAATTTGCTCCAAGGAGTAGAAGGCAAAAACACAAAGTGGAAACATTTGGAATATCAAAGCTGAAAGAGAGGAATGAAAGTATGATGGGAATTTATAAGACAAAAAGGGACGTGGTGTCTTGTTTTCAATTCACATAGTGGCTATAGTAAATAAGCACGGGAGCTCAAAAAGCTCTGATTTACGAAGTTTGTGTTAAATATAATTAACTTTGCTTTACATGGGCATAGTAACTTCCTTTACCTTAGTGCTTCTCATAAACAAATGGTTATAAGGTTCATTACTCAATAATGTGCTTACATCATTCCCAAGTCCCAAGCATGCATGCTTCCTTAATCAACTCTTTCTTAATTCTCTCTACTAATAATAATAATAAGAAACAAATTGTGAAATACTTTAACGTTGATTTTTTTTTCAATTGCTGATGCTTGATTACTAATTCTCTACATCCAACTATATTTAGTGTTCTTTTTTTCTTTAAAAAAATGGTGCAAATATATTGCTAACATATTGTAATTATAGTGCAAATGTGTTATATTTATTTTTTCATAATGCGATTTACTAAATTTATCAAATGTGTTATATTTATCACCCTCAATTTCACTAAAACAAACACCACCTCTGTTTTTGTTTACTCAAATAGCATAGTGCAAATTAATTTAATCATGCTAACACATAATAATTTTAATAAGATGCGTTGCTCTCTTTATTTTTCTAACTTTTTTTTTCAAATTTACAATTTATTTCTACTATTACTGAGTCAATCTATCAAAGCAAATATTCTCCTTTTTTTTCTTTTCTCTTTTTTCTTCCAACCTTATCAGGGCTGGGCTACTATATGCATATATTTATTTTCCCAAATTCTCTATTTTACTCAAACCCCAGCATGTCTAGCAAACATAATCATTCAATTTTGTTTTTGAATATAATACGAGCACGGTGAATGTGTCTTATGTCTTAAATAGATAACTACCCAAGATATATGGAAATGAGAATGATATAATCTGACATTACTTTTTTTGTAACACTATATAATCTGACAATACAGGAAGGTATATATATAATAACCTCAATTCAGCATTCATATGATAGAGGTTTCTTACGTCAATACAAAACATGCTTTTCAAGCGAGCTTGTCGAGATCTATTAGTGGTATAAAATTGCAGAACTAATATGCTTCAGGAGTATATGAAAGAAATAGAATTAATAATACTATAAGCCCATAAATCATCATTGTCATCTATGTGAAATATTATAAACATGATTTTGTACGGCGAGTTATGGCTCCAACTAGGGCTGGACAAATCAGCCCGGCCCGCGGCCGGTCTTGAAAAAGGGTAAGGCTGGGCTAGTGGTTTTTTGCCCGTGGCCCGGCCGGCCTATTATTTTTTTAAAAAAGGGGCTAGGGTTGGGCTAATGGTCTGGCTATGTGGGCCAGCCCGACCAGAATATTTATTTTTATATATATTTTTAATATTATATATATAATATATAATATATTAATATTAATTTAATGTATTATGCGTTATAAATTAGTAAAAATAATATTAATTATAAATTTAAGAGTTATTTAGTATTTATTAAAATATAATTTATATAATAAAGTATATATTAAATTATATTTTGATAAAAAACATAGAATATCAAAAAATTAAAAAAAATCGGTGGGTTAAGCCAAGCATCTAGCCCGCATGACCGGACTGGCCCGCATGACCGAATCAGGAAAAAACACTTCTAGCTGCCCCGATCCGACCTATGCCCAACCCTAGCTTCAATAAACCATGCCCAGACTCTAGTGCAAAATAATATCAACATAATTAATTTCATAGTTCCCAAAGTGCATCATTCGTCTTAAAAACTTCGACCTTTTCACTATAATGGTGTGTTTTGATTACTTAAGAGATTTTAATTCGTTTCTTGTTGACATATATCCACGAAGGATATCATTATGAGAAATATTATTAGTTTTCAGAAAAATTAATCAATTTTAGTATCTCATCTCTCCAAAATTCAATTTGATTTAACAATAAAAAAATTAGTATTTCATTCATATCATAAAATAGACAAATTAACTTTTTTCATACAGATTAAGAATTATTAATTGAGTTAATTAGAAACATTAACTTTGAAAATAAAATCTAATATACACTCCATAATTATCTCACCAATTTCAAATTTTAATGTACTATATATTTATTAACAAATTCAATAAATAAGGGCAGTTGGCACAATGTCATAGGGGTGACAATTTTTGACAAAACATGATTACACAATGCAACACGCTCTTAAGAGAGTTTGGGTTGGGCATATATGTGTTTAGGTCATAAATGAGTCAGACATGTTTATAACACGCTAAAAAAAGTCATAAAAGGGTTGACACGTAACATGATTATTACACGAATTGACCAGTTTAATTTAATCATGTAAACATGTCAAATGCAAACATGACATGTTTAAGATCCATCAAATAAATTACTATTGTATAATAACATAGTTATTTTCTTTAATTAATTATATGTATCATTAAATAGGTCAATTGAATTGTGTTTTAAATGGGTTAAACATGTTTAATCGTGTCAATGGGCAAAAACAGGTTAAACGTATCATATCGCATGTGCTGACCTTTTTAGATAAGCATATTGATCGTGTTGGGTCGTGTTATAGATATAATAAATGGGTCGTATTTAGGTTGGATGATGTTGACACGTTTATTAATTGTGTTGTATCTAATCATGTTGTCTTTATAGGTTGACGCGACATAAACACGACATTCTAACACGAATCGTGAGTCCTACAATATCATATAACTACTAATTTAAAAGAGAAACAAACCTATTTTTTGAGTCTGGTAAAAAAAAAGTATACCAATTTAAGATAAAGGAGTATGTCCCAAATGGGGTTGCGTCTGACAGTAATCACCTAATGTTTACAAGTGGACGTTCCAGGTTCGAACCTTGATGAAGGTGATGAGTAAAATAATTGATTTGGACTTTGTTCACCCATTATCTTAAAAAAAAAAAGGATAGAGGAGTATAAATTTTACATCTTTTTTTTCGGAACTAAAATTTTTACTTTCACAACCTTGGACAAAAGGAAATCACTTTCACAACCCAACACGATAACCTGTAGGAGCATTTTCAGATACACAAAATCCAACATCACATATTACAACCTCACGTGATCCATTATCTAAATTTTAAACGCGCGACCTACTAAATTAATATTACAGATTCACGATCTTTGTTTAAAACAACATTTAAACATGTAAAAATATATATAAACAAAAGATATTAATAATATATAAATAAAACCATTTTATTTGTAAAGTACAAAAAAAATCAACAACATATAAATAACATATCGACAACATATAAACAAAACACCTAAAATTAACACAGTGAATTTAAAAGTGATACAATGCGGCCAAAAATTACAAAAGTGTATCTGTAATATTCAAAAGTTGCATGTGTAAAATAAATATTGCAAGGTATTCCAGATGTACCACATAATTATCACTAATCTGTATTACATCATGATTTCTCTAAAGAAACTTTAACGTTTCGTTTGGAAGTTTAATGAAATAGAATATGATAGGTTAGTAATTAAAATTTGGTATAGAGTAAGATATGATATGTTAAGATTATAAAAGTTCATTGTTTGGAAGTTTAAAAAAATAATAGGATAGGTTATCTTAAATGTCAATTAATAAAAAGTAAAATAAGAATATTATATAATAAGTTGACTTTTATATCCTCTAATAAAATATACAGAAATAATTATTATATTCAATTATAAAAAATAAATAAAATAGTTTAATCAACCAAATATTCTTAAAATGATAATAAATTTAAAAGTTATTTACAACAAAATTAAATATTGTTCACAACCAATAATGAAATTGCATTATTTATAATGAGCAATTATAATCTTAATGAAGGATAAAATTGTAATATAAATATATATTTTTAATTTATTTTTCTTATTTTTTTCTTAATCCACCAATTTGGTGGATTAAAAAAATAAAAATTTGAAGAGTAACCTATCATATCTTATCATATCCTATTATTTATAAAAAAAACTCTCAAATAATAAAAAATTATAATTTTATTAACTTATTTTATTATATTCTACTCTAACACTTCACTCAAACGAAACAAAACATAAAGGTTTTACCTTATGATGGAATGAGGATCAATTACTGGAAAAGTTCATATAAATGAGCACCTTTTAAGGTAAAAGAGTGCCTTAAATGTCAAAAAAAGATTTGAAATTGAATTGCTTGAAGTTTCTATTTATGAAATTAAAAAACGTTGAAAAAAACAGAACTTAGAAAACGTTGCAATCACACAGTTCCCTATATTTTTGTGCTTCCTACCCTGACGCTGCTTCGGTCCATTTTTACCATCACCAAACCTTTTGAAAACTCTAATCGGCAGGATCTCAGTACCCACAAACACAAAGGGACAAAATCAGGAACTACCCATTTGGCCACGTGACACCTACATTTCTAAAATGCTCATTACCACCTGTCACAGCTGGGACTTGTTTACCATGCACCCTTTTTCCTTTTCCCATTCCTTCTCGAGAAAGAAAAGTCAGAGAGAAAGTGAAGTGGAGTCAAAAGTGTTTGACAGAAGGGCTTCAAATTTTCCTTCTTATGGTGAAAAGGTTAATTTTAATTAGAAGTTGAGGGGATTTCAAAAAAAAAAAATTAGAAGTTGAGGGTGAGGTGACTGACAAGTGACCGGTTGCAGGCAACCGTCGGGAGGGAGTGAGGGTTTAACGCCGCACCAGCCTGGTAGAACGGACAGCACGCGGAGTGACCGGGGTACAGGTACGGCAGGTTACTTACAACCTCTCTCACCCATCTTGGCTCTCTGGGTTTGTAGGCTGGTCCGGTTGATACCCCACATTCACCTCGATTACGACCTACTACCTCTCCTGAGTCTTGACTCTCCTTTCTTTTCCGGCAATCCCACTCTCACCACGGTCGATTGCCTTCACTTTCTACTTGGTTTGCATTAGCTTTATATCTTCACTGTTTCAATAAGACTATCAAGGCATAGTCCACGAAATTAACAATATATCTCATTCAATTACTGTAATTATAAATTGCTGTATTTGTAAGATTAATACAGATTTTCTTTTCGTTACAAGAAGAGCTAGTCAAACCTTGAATCTCAAAATTAATTAATCATGTTCACGCTTAACAGCTTGAATTTTGTCCAACTGATACAGTAGTACAGAATCTAAATGCTCTTGAAGGCACATGAAACCATATTAATGTAAATGAGAAACGTATATAAATCGAGTAAGATAAATCATTAGTTACATTTAGCTTAACAACGACTTCAATCTACTTTAGTCACATTTACCTTAAGAATAACTTCAAGTTATCTATGAATGTATAATATAATAAGTCGTCTTGAAAAATATTAGAATGAAGTTAGACAAATAGACTAGTATTAAAATTGAAATCAACTCTAGTGCTATAGAATTGTAAATTCATTCCTTATAAGAGCAATTAATATGACTAATAAAAAAAAAAAGAAGTGAGATCAATTTCCTTCTTTCTTTTTAGTAAATACAAGGTGAGCTATTATTAGGTTTTTTGGATAAGAAATTGTAGAATTTTTTTCTTTTATAGACATATTTTTAAAAGAAAACATATCAAATCAACATATCATATTTCATAAGATGGCATAAATAAACTATTAAACTACAAGAAACAACATAAAAAAATTGCAACTTAGAAATTCATTTACAGAGATGTTTACGGCTAGAAATATCAGAGAATTCCGGGGAAAAAAAAGAGAAGGGAGAATTTACGATAATATAAACGAAAACAATAGTCCAGGTTTTTGAAAGCATTAAATTAAGCAGGTTCGGGTGTGTGAGCATGCGTCTGAGTTAAGAGCATGTGTGTCGGATAATCCAAAAATTAAATTCACTTCCTTGTACTGTAGCTACGTCCAAGGCACCGGCTTCCTTTTAAATAGTCGTCACCTCATATTCGTGCCTACACAAACTTGTGCACGAAACCCTAAACCCCCCACTCCTAGAACTTAACTCAAAAAATCTCTAACCCATTCAAATTTCTGTGTTCTTCACTTTGTTCAACTAAATTTAGCAAAAACGGGTCTTCCTCTGTGGATGCTTGGGTTGGGTGCGGACTGGTTGCGGGCCGATATGAACCGTTTGTTGGCACTACTCTTCCACCAGGTAACTTCCCATTTTCCTCCATGTCTTTTGAATTTCATCGTCACTCACTACCAATGTTTTGTTCATATCAAACTTGCATTGACGGCGTTGTTTTTCTTTCCCTTTTTTGGCAATGTGTTATAGGGAGTACTGGACGAGCAATTCTTGCAGCTGCAACAGCTTCAAGATGAACCGAACTTTGTATCAGAAGTTGTCAACATTTACTTCCATGAATCGGAGAAGCTTTTAAGGAACCTCAGAGGATTGTTGTACTATTCTTCTTCTTCTTCTTCTTCTTCTTCTTCTTGTCTCGAACAAAAAAGATACACATCACACATAAATAAAGTTGTTCCCTTTTGTCTTCATAAAACATTCCTTTTGTCTCAAAATTTTGCACGCTCACAAAGCACATATTTTGACTTTGCCTTCTTTGTGCGGAGATTCGTACATACATGCTTAAATTATTTTTATATTAATATAATTTTAAGAATGCAATATGATGAGCTGAAAGTTCAATTACTGTTCACATTTTATTTATTCTCTTCTCATTTGAAATTTTGGTGGCATTTTGGGAATTACGAGGAAATTGGTATACCACTTTGAATATTAGTAATTAATGAAGGAATTAATACAAAGGTTAATGGGTAACAGGATGGATAGAGAGTTCTCGGACTACAAGAAAATGGGAATCCATTTAAATCAGTTTATGGGAAGCAGCTCTAGCATTGGAGCCAAACGCGTCAGAAATGTTTGCGTTGCCTTCCGTGCCGCTTCTGAGCAAAACAACCGTGCCGGGTAAATATAACCTAATCCATATGCTCTCTCTTTTTTTTGGGATAAGTGATTTTATTTAGTCTATCAGAATTGACTATTTAGTGATAGAGATAACTCTTTTATACTCATTTTGACATTTTCACTCATTTTTCTTTACTTATATTTCGAACTCAGGTGCCTGAGAGCATTGGAATTGCTAGAGCATGAGTACTGCTACCTGAAAAACAAGTTGCACGAACTTTTCCAGGTAAGAATAATGCAGCATTTTTCCATTGCTTTTTTTGGCTCTTTTCGTATGGTTTGTCTTATTATATATGCAAAAGTACTGTTATAATGACTATCTTGTTCAACCCCTTAATATTAGATTTAATTCACCTCCAAAAAATACATCAAAAAAAAATAATTATCATTTAATTATAAATTTATAAAATCAACTCAATCTATACTTGACACATTCTTTCAGTTTAAGCTGGGCTAACAAACAAATGGGCAAAGACTAATTATAATGAGTACTGGGAGCTGGAGTAAGATACCCGATGCAGCAGATTCATTAATTAAGCTTAACTATTCAATGACTTTGGCTTTTCGGCAAAGATCAAGATTTTCTCAATCCTACTAGTACGATTTAGCTTTAGCTACTAGTACTTAGAGACCATGAATATAACAAAACAAAAGACAGCCGTTCTTTCTTGGCTTTTCCCTTCATTGATGTAGAGTTTTTCTTTCTTCTTTTTTTTTTTCTTTCGTTTTTTTGATGTTTGGGAATCGGTTTTGCTTGGGTGATTGCAATTTTCATATGCAAATGAAATCTAGTTCAGATGTTGCATTCTAGTTCTGATATTTATTTCCTCTTTTTTCCTATTTTGATATTTATTTTGAATATTCTGAAGCTAAATTCGGGGATCAGCTTTTGCAGATGAGTATGAGTGGTCAGTGATTAGAACTGCTCTTTATGGAACGGTCACCTTTTTTTTTCTCCCAGCAGCTTTAAATGGCTATGGAATCAGTATCAAAATCAACTAAAAACTTTCACCATCGTAATCAGTCGCAGCCTCGATCAATCTTTGATTTTTTCTCTAGTACCTCGGTTTTAGCTAGATCCAAGTCCAATAGATTCTGTTAGAAAGAAAAAAAATGTTTAAATTTCAGTAAAAAATTTCTTTTATAAAAAAACTGAAGATGTGTTTTCATTCATAATGCATTAAAATAATTTCCCAGAATTGACGTATATGCCATAACTAAAGTAACTAGATTTGTGAACCTAATAGTTTGTTTGTGAATCCCATAATTTGTTTGTTTGTTGTCCAATGTATTGGGCCTTTTCTATTGTAACTTTTGTCTTTATGAATGAAAAATTCTTTCACT
This sequence comes from Flueggea neowawraea, assembly GCA_948243855.1. Classification (NCBI taxonomy): domain Eukaryota; kingdom Viridiplantae; phylum Streptophyta; class Magnoliopsida; order Malpighiales; family Phyllanthaceae; genus Flueggea; species Flueggea neowawraea. The sequence goes on along the minus strand of CAODLS010116011.1, from coordinate 6,043 downwards.
TTTCAGGAAAAAACATAAAACTAAAGAAACTGGATTTGCAGATCGCCAATGTTGCTGAAAATATTTGGGAAAATCCGTAAACATATGATTGTCGCTGGGAATAAATATAACTGTATTGGTGGAGTAATTTACCAAGAATAAACTGCAGATGTATTATTGATTTGCAGATCAATTGAAACTCAGTTAACAGTTAATACCAAACTTGAGGAACAGATACTCTACAGCCCATTACAAAGACCCGAAACGGACTTCAACATGGAGTTAATGATGCTGGCTATCACAATTAACCTGCTAATTTTGAATTTTGTCATGCCAACTTTCTTAATATTTGAAAAATCATTTCCCAAACTTTACACACCACAAACGCCATCTTAACCATCTCAATATAAAAATGCCACATTTGTCAGTCACCGGAATTCTCGTCCAAAGTATCGTGTCTTTGTCTCTCTTCTGTCTGACTTCTCTCTCTTCATCTCGCCTCTCTCTCATTCATCTGTACTCTCTCTCCCCTCTTGCTCTTCGGACCTGTCTCTTCGTCTCTCCCTCGACAACCACTCTCCTTTCTTCTCTTCTCCTCCTCCGACATATCGTCTCCGCCACCTCGGAAATTGCCTTCTAAGATGCTCGGCCATTGATCGTGACGTCTCTCTCACACAGGGAATCGCAACCGGAGAGAGGTTGCGGAATCAAGATCTCGGCGGCTTTAAGGAATGAACTCCGCCACAGTGATCTGTACTCCACCGCCTTCATGAGACGCGAGGTTTTCGAGGTTGTAAAAACACACTTCGTTCCAGGCGGCTGTTGCTAGGTTTTCTACGATTGCTAGGGTTTGAAGATCTGGCGAGTTACTATTTTGTCGGGGAAGGCGTCCGCGGCGGATATCGAACAAGTTTGGTGTCGACGGCGCAAGAGTTGAGTTTGTTTGTTTTGTGCAGGCGTTGGTGGCGGTTGATGGTTGATTTTGTGGATTTTGTTGGTTTGGTGCCGCTGCATTCTTTTTTTATATATAGGAAAACCAAAAAATATTGATGACCATTGGTGATTATTGATTTTGTGCAGGTTGATTTTATTGAGTTTGGTTGATTTGCGTTGGTTGATTTTATTGAATTTAGTTGATTTTGTTGTGTTTTGTAGTGGCAGCGTGGTGAGATAGCAGGATTATAATGAATGAGGCGGCGACACTGTATGCTAGAGGCACTAGAGTGAATGATGCGGCGGCTAGGGTTTCAACCCTAGTTGTTGGCTTTTTTATTTTTTTAAAATTATTTTATTATTGTTAAAAATGAAAAAAAGATTTAATTGTGTTTGTTTAAGTTGTTTTTATTGATTTTGATTTATTGAGTTTGAAAAACTTTTGAAGATTTTTTTTATATGCTTTGAAGACTTTCGGAGGTCTTCATAAAATCTTCTGAAGACCTATGAAGACGTTTGAAGACTTTTTAAAGATCTCTGAATACTTTCTGAAAATCTCCGAAGATAAGTCTAAACATCTTTTGAAGACTTTCGAAGACCTCTAAAGACCTTTTGAATACCTTCGAAGACTTTTGAAGATCTTGTAAATTTTTAAAATCCTTTATATATATTTTGTATACTAAATGAATTATTATTAAATTAAAATAAAATTTATAAATATTGTATAAATTGAAATATGATTAAATCAAATTTCTTATAAAAAATTTATGATCATTTCTTTAGAGACCTCCTTAGAAAGATCTTAGATTAAATAAAATTTATTACAAAAAAATTAAAAATTTAAGCTTTTGAAAATCTTCTAGAATATTTGAAGGACTCTAAAAAATCAAAGATTTTTTAGCTAAAATTAATTTTGTTGCGAAAAAATCAATTTTATGTGAACATATTGTTCTTTCTCTCCAATATAACATTCGTCAAATTTAGTTTATTTTTTCTAATATTTTTCAAAATTAAAATTATAAATAATATTTTTTAAATCAAAATTTTATTTTCTAATAAAAATGTGATTTTCCCTTCAACATGTTGAATTAGCCTAAAGAAACAAGTACAACTTGTAATCATTAAGTAAGGCCCTGATTTAAAAGGAAAGGCCCAAATAAGATCCCTTCTCATTTGAAGCACAGGAAGGGCATCTAAGTTATTATGGTCCCAGGAGTTAGGGATAAGAAGTGCGCCCACCGAGGAGGCACAATTAAAGAACCGACCAATCCTAAAATATGCGCAATGGAGTATTGCTTTTTATACATTCAACATCATCTTCATCAACAACCAAAAAAATGTACACAATTTTGGAATATAAGTTGGCAAGAGGACGTCCATCGATATTCCAGCTAGTTCAGTTTATATAATGCATACTCGAGTGCCATAAGTAATCAATTAACGTCAGTTCAAGGTCGTCTGACCCAAAAAAATGTTTGTTCAAGATATAGTAGATTAATCTCAAGTCAGCAGAGAGGTGTTGATAAGTACAGCTCAACTGTTCTTTACTGCTCAATCTTAGATGTTAGAGGAAACTAGAAAATTTTGTGACGGTGGTGGAACAATGACTTTGTAGATGACACGAAAAGTTTGAGACTTCATCCTTCGGTGGGGGCTGGTATAGTTGGAGGACAAGACCGGAAGTATGGAGATAAGTGGAGCCTCTTCATAAGCTAATATTATAATTTTTATTGCATAAAAATATATTTACGGGTATTGAAAAAAAAAATCAAGTTGAAATTTCTTGCTTGATTCGACCGTGTGGAAAGCACTTAACATCGCTGGGTCAACACGACGATGATCGTTCATTTTGTAGCTTTTCATTGTCCCTTTTAAGTGAGGCAGCTGGTTGTAGTGTACATGTGTGTAGTGTTTATCATACCATGAAGACGTGAACAGTCTTTGCACCAAAATGAAAGAATAAAAGAAAAAACCCAAATTAATGGCAATCATTTATTTCAAGATATCTAAAAGTTGAAAACTCGACTCGAATCCCAAATTCTTGATCAGATTCGGCTAAAGAATTTGAGTATCTACATATGATATGAATATAGGCACGGAACTCATCAGCAAGCCTGAGTCAACTAGTGTTTGTTGTAAGCATATTGTGTGGTTGGAGAGTCAAAGAAACGTTTAGCTCATTGTTTTTGAGGTTATGTTGGTGTATGGATTGGCGACCCTATTACCTTTAGTGCTTCAAACAACCCTTCGATAAAAATATGAAAAGTTAAAGTCGGACTAGCAACAACATGCAAACAGAACAAGTCAAAAAAAAAGGGAGAGTAATTGGTGCTTTTCTTTATGAAAGAGTAATATATCTTCATGTTGCCTTTTTTTGAATTAGCCAGAGTCTATTTTTTACGCTTTATTAAATAATCAATACAGAAAGATACGTTATGCATGCATCAGCATAGCACCTAGTACTTGTATCATCTTTTCTGTACAAACAGCTGTTTCATTTGATTTTTTTCTGAAAACGTGGATTTGTTTAGGAAACACCAATATCATGTCTAATATTTTTAACAGAAAAGAAAATGTTTTTTGAGATATTAAGGGAAAGCATATCACCCAAACTATCTAAACGTGCAAATTATTAGACAAATAATTGTGACGCACAATCTTGGCAAAGCTTGATGAACTGGTGGTGTGGCACTTTACTAACAATGGAACCTTTACTGTTAAATCATGCTGTCATTTGCTCAAGGAGGACTTGGAACGCTAGAGGACGGGAGCCAATAGAAGCAGTCCAGGAGCTGTGGCTGATACATTTAATATGGAGAGTGTTCAGAGATGTTTTGCCTACAATGGACATTCTCTTCAAGAGAGGTATTTCAAAGCAAAGTATGTGTCCGATTTGTGGTAAGGAACCAGAAACGATAAAACATTTGTTGTTGCAGTGTGACTATGTGAGGTTGGTTTGGGCAGGGTGTCATTTGGCTATTAGGGTGGATGCCATGCCAGTGGGTGGGTTCAAGGATTGGTGGGAAATTTTGTCGACAACAGCAGGGAGGGAAGGGAGAATTATGGAACAAATAGTGGTGATTTGTTGGTTTATTTGGAAGTCTAGAAATGATTTTTTTTTAATGAAATCCAACGTAACCCGAATGTGATTTTGGCAAGAGTTAGGAAGTTTTATGGGGAATTGGAAGCTACCTTCTGGGAAGAGGAGCAGCAGCATGGTACTGAGTTGACTGGTGTGCAACATACTTTCCGATGGGAACGACCACCGGAGGGGCTAGTTAAGATAAATTGCGATGCCAGTTATGATTCCAGCTCTGAAATTGCTTATATGGCTGCGGTTGCAATGAATTCTCAGGGGGCTATAATTGACGTGGTCAAAGCAAAGAAGAAACTAAGTAATATAATTGTGGCGCAGGCTTGAGGCAATTTGGCTTGGTTTTGTTATGGCTATGAGGAACAGGTGGTCTTCCATCCAAGTGGAGTCGGATAATCAACCTGTTATTGATTACTTGACTTTGCACCAAAAAGAATGGAGATGGGATATTGCTACTATCTGCTGGGATGTTTGTGGCATGATGCAACATTTTCGGCAGTGCTCCTTCAGATGGATCTCACGGCAGTGCTCTTTCAGATGGGATATTGCTACTATCTGCTGGGTTGTTTGTGGCATGTTCTTTTTTTTGTTGGGTTTGTTTGGTTATTATATAATATATTGTATAGACTTAGTAATGATTGATTTTAAATAAATAGTAAAAAAATAGAATAATAGTATTTTTTTGTAAAATTAATTATATAAAAAGTATAAAATATACTATATATTATATATTATGGGATACCAAACAAATCTGTTAATTGCTGAAAAGATTGGCTTTGTTATTTTCCAGATCATGTAAAAATCTGGCTTTATGAAGAGGCTGATCAATGAAACGATTTTCCTTTTACCTAAAAAAAATTTGTGACGCGCAAATAAATGGCAATATTAAAATTTATTGCCCAAATATCAGGAATCGAATCGAATCGAATTCCCTGTCGTCTACTTCAAAGAAGAGACCGAGTTGAATTGATTCGAGTCGCATCATTGTTGTCTACGATCTACAGCATGGTCTCCACCAGATAAAAAGTCACAAACTTGCAGATGTCAGAAAACCTCAACCCTGACCCTGACATCGGATTTATCTACGCGTCACTCTCCACCTCCCCCTATTCCTACCCACTATATGTCTTCCCTTCAACGTCTTTTTCCATAACTTCGTCCATATTCCACCCAAACAAAGGAGTTATAGAGACCTTTCCTCATTCCACATTCGCCGTTTGTTTCAAGATAACGTACTGCCGACTTATTAGGTTCACACGCTAGAAATTGTTGCGAGATGAAGGCAGGATTGGTTGTGGATGATGGGTTTATCTACAAAGAGGAGAAGCATTTAACAGTGCTTAAAACCTCTCTGTTCTTTGCTAATGATGGCTTCACAGTCTACGATTGCAAAGGTGAGTTGGTCTTTCGGGTTGATTCGTATGGACCCGATACTCGCGACAGGGAAGAAGTTGTTCTTATGGATGCCAATGGTCGTTGCCTTCTCACTGTTAGGAAAAAGGTTCGGATCCGATTCAACTTACTCTGTTGTAATGCTTTATAATTAATAACGATTCATTCTGGTTCAGCTCGTAACGAAGTGCTAACTTGAAGAATGGTAACTGGGTTGTCTTAGATTTTGATTTAACTTATTGGGGTTAGGTTGATAATTTGTTTATCTACGATAAAAACCTTGACTTTAAACTTGTACTCAAAATTGAGCGAGTCAACTCGGCGAGATTGAACTGAGCTGATTTATCAAATGAAATTAGCTTTCTTTGAATTTCTTTTTGGTGTTTTATGAGGTTTCTTGTATCCCGCAATGGGTTGTGAATAATTTTTGTTAATATGTTCTAAATCAATTGAATGGATTAATGTACAAAATGGTGACTAAGCCAACTCGGATGTTGTTGTGGGTTAACAGAGGCCGAGTCTACATCACCGGTGGGAAGGGTATTTAGGAGAAAGAACGGACGGTGACAAGCCGGTATTCAGTGTCCGTAGATCATCAATGATCGGACGGTCGAGCGTGTCAGTAGAAGTTTACGGGAATCAAGG
>CAODLS010115965.1:0-12198 GCA_948243855.1 Flueggea neowawraea | reverse complement strand
GAATACTTTTGAACACTTTTGTACACCTATGAATACTTTTGAACACTTTTGAAGTTCAGTTAATTGAACACTTTTGTACACCTATGAATATCTTTGTACATCATCCAAATTTGAACACATATATACATCTTTGAATATCTTGTACATCTTTGAATATCTTCGTACACCTTTGCACACCTATGAATACTTTCAAACACTTTTGTACACATATGAACACCTATGAATACCTTTAAACACTTTTCAACACCTATATAGTATATACACCTTTGAATACCTTTCAATATATTTGTACATCTTTGAACACGTTTGAATATCTTTGTACACTTTTGAATACCTTTGTACACCTATGAACACCTTTGTATATATTTGAACATCCTTGTACACCTATGAATACTTTTGAACACTTTTATACACCTATGAATACGTTTAAACACTTTTGAATACCTATATACACCTTTGAATACCTTTGTACATCTTTGAACACTTTCGTACACCTTTGTACACCCATGAACACCTATGAATATCTTTGAACACTTTTAAGCACATATATATACCTTTGAATACTTTTATTCACCTTTAAACACCTTTGAACACTTTTGTACACCTATGAACACCTTTGAACTCCTATGAACACTTTTGTATACCTTTGAACACCTTTGTACATCTATATTCACCTTTGAACACCTAATCGCTTATATATACCTTTAAACACTTATATTCACCCTTTGTTTATATATGAACACCTATGTACACCTTTTGTTCATATATATATATATAAAATTGGAACAATTATATTAATGAACAATTATATTAATAATTATATAATTATTAATATAATTGTTCAATTGTACACACACACTATATGTACATATATATATATATGTGTGTGTGTGTGTGTGTGTGTGTGTGTATGTATATATGTATACACACACGCATATATATGTCTACATATGCGTGTATATATGTATTTTTGGTTCTAGTTTCGGTTCTTTGGTTCATTTCAGTTCGGTTCGATTCTTTGTTCGAATATTGCTTAAGACCCAGACCCGAACCAAATAAAAATTACGGTTCAGTTTGGTTCGAAGAAAGTCAAAAGTCAATGATTCTTTTTGGTTTTATTTCTTTCGGTTCGGTTTGGTTATGTCCAAGACCCGTGCTCAGCCCTAGTCCCTGCATGCAATTTTGAGATGTTCACTCCTTGATGATGATGGAGGAAGATCAACTGCGTGGGAGAAAAACATGGTCTCTGCATCAGTAATTTTGACATGTTGTTCCCTGCATCAATAATTTTGACATGTTGTTTGCTCCTTGATGATGGCGAAGGTGCTCTTTCATGATAGTGGAGGCTTCTTGATGACAACGAAGGCGAACGTCGCCCTTTTATGACAATGGTGGCTTCTTGATGAGCAGGAGGATAACATTGCTCTTGCATGGCAGTGGTGGCTTCTTGATGACCATGGAGGTGAATGTCGCTCTTTCATGACAGTGGTGGCTTCTTGATGACCACAGAGGCGAATGACATGTGTCCTACACCAACAATTTTGACATGCCATTCGCTTTAGATGACAACGACCTAAGTGAAGCTACAACCTAAGTGGAGCGATGGGAGTAACGATTATGTGAGCGACTTCGAGCTAAGTGACAATCATGTGAACGACGACCCCATTGGAATGGTGGGAGTGATGATTATGTGAGTGATAGCATGGGCCCGACATTAACAATTTTGACATGTTATTTGCTTTTGAAGACAACGGTGTTGGCGAACGACCCAAATAGAGCGACAATTTTCGCTTAATTCTGGAGTTGTTGCTTGCGATCTGTCGCATCCGACTTATCCTCCTACCTATTTTACAATTTTGATGCTTGACTTGCCATAATGCTTCCTAAGAGTCTTTAATTTTATTTTGGCCTTTTACAGGTTGCACTCCTTTGGGAAGTTCTTTACTCATTGATTTCATTATTGATCTCTTACTTTGCAAAGTGGATTTTCATCGACAAAGTTTGAGGTATTTTCATATGCCTTGGCAGTTCATTTTTTGTTTAGACGTGTCTTCAAAAATTCTTGAATGCTCAATCTCAAAGTGGATCGTCTATAAGAATCCCTCAATTTCTCCAAATTTCACTTCTGAAACTAGTTGTATTTAACAAATTTCAATGGTGCGTAAGAAGAAAACGACCAAGCCTTCGTCTTAGGCTAAAAGGATGCCGCCAATCGAGATCATCCACGAATTCACCGCCACTAGAGATACAATTTTCCTCTTCCCAACTCTTGCATCTCTTTTCCTTAAAGAAAATAATTTGGTCCCATTTCAAATTCATCTCAAAGGTTAGGCGAAGTTAATGGCTATTCACGTCCTCTCCTTCTTGAAGGTTGTTTCACATTTTTTTTCAATTCATATTTCAACTTAATAAATTTAGAAAACTTACTGGGATTGTCACTATTAAAAGAGTGCCTCAAGTCGAACTCTTGCCCCCATTCTGATTCCTTTAGAATGGTGTTGGCAGAGAAAGACATTCTTTAATGATCGTAAGCGGCTTTAACCCAAAGATGATGATGGTGGCAATGAGAAAGACTTCCCAGGGGTGATGTCGCTCCTGTAGATGTTCTGTTCACTTGACTAAGTTGTAGTGATCATTCCCCAATCACTTAATTGAGTATTTTTTCAAGCTAAGTGATTGTTTATTGCTCTTCATACGACTTTCCTCTTCAACACGTTTTGTTTGGAATGTTAACGCACGTCTCGCCATGTGTATCAATTTTGTCGTGACAAGGTCATGTTTTTTCACAAGGATTTCTACTTGTCGAATGTTTCAATTATGCCATGACAAGTCATTGTTTTCACAAGAATTTCTACCTGTCGTTTACTTTGACCTATTCCACAAGGATCATATGTTTCAATTATGCTATGACAAGTCCTTATTTTCATAAGGATTTCTACTTGTCATTTGCTTTGACCTATTTTCCACAAGAATTTCTACTTGTCGTATGCCTTGACAAGTCCCCATTTTCCACATGGATTTCTACTTGCCATACTTTTTCATCGATTACCGCGTGTATTCATGACAAGTCCCTATTTTCCACAAAGATTTGTACTTTTCATGTCTTAATGGCCTTTTATTTGCATGTTTTTGTGATGAGTCCCCGATTTTACTGTAAGGATTTTTACTCATCATCTACCTTTGCAAACTGTTGCTTTGGAAATGACTGCGTGCATTCATGACAAGTCCTTATTTTCCACAAGGATTTCTGCTTGTCATATGTCTTAACCGTTTTTTGTTTGCTTGCTTTTGTGATGAGTCCTTGCTTTCGCTGCAAGGTTTTCTATTCATCATCTGCATTTTGCAAACTCTTGCTTTGAGAAGTACCGCGTGCATTCATGATAAGTCCCCTCAAGGATTTCTACTTGTCACATGTCTTAACGGCTTTTTAGTTTGCATGCTTTTGTGATGAGTCCCTATTTTGCTGGAATGTTTTCTACTTATCATCCGTGTTTTGCAAACTTTTACTTCAGGAGATACCATGTGCATTCATCACAAGTCCCCTCAAGGATTTCTACTTGTTACATGTCTTAACGACTTTTTAGTTTACATGCTTTTGTAATGAGTCCCCCATTTCGCTAGATGGTTTTCTACTCATCATCTGTGTTTTGCAAACTCTTGCTTCGAGCGGCAATGGATCCTTTATCTTTATAATTCTCTAGATATAGATTTTACTCTTTCACTCATTGATTTAGTTTCATTGATTTCTTTCGCTATTGACATTGTTGTTTTTCACTGATTTCATCAATCAAATTGCATAGTGCAAGTGATATGCATGTGAAATGAAGGATATGCAACAATATAAATGTAATGTTGAATGTAATGCAAATGAAGTCATAGAGGGAAAGCATAGAGATTTGAAATGATTTAGCCTTGAGGGCTACGCCTACTTTTCAAATAACTTGAGAGGTTTTCTTTATTTCTTCTTGTGCACATACGATACAAGGCAACCTCATTATTTCACTATGCTAGAGGGAAGTACAACTTGTTCAAGCACTCTTTGTAACTTAGAAATCATTAAAGTAAGACATTGATTTCTTTCACACTTTCTCACCATATGAATTGCATCTTTCCTCATTATGGGCTAGTAGATTTCTGCTCTCTTTCTCTACATTTATCATTGTACCTTCGCTTGTTACGATGATCGTCATTCTTTTGGTCATTGTACCCTTTTTCTTTTCAAGAGCAGTTGTTTTGATCATCCTGCCAGGCTTTAAACTTTTCAAACTTTCCTCATCTTATCAAGGCTTCAATTTGATTCATACAATCGTGACACTTCTTAGTGGAGTGACCATAAGTATCATGTAGTCTGCAGTATGCCTGTACATCTTTCCCCATAATTTTATTAATTTTTTTGGGGAAAGCGTATGAGTCCAGATTCTTGAATGGTTGCTAAGATGGATGCTCTTAACTCATTGAGGGAGGTAAACTTCTCAAATCTTGGCTTTGTGGATCCCTTGAAATCATTCCCCATATCTTTCTTCCTATTGGACTCTTATTGAGCTTCTCGTTCCTTTCATTTGTGTTCATTCTCATTTTTGGAGCTTATTATCTTCATCATCTCCGCCTGGGAGACATATTTATTTGTCATCACAAACAATTCAACCAAAGTCTTTGGTTGATCAAGTGATAGTGATTCTTGTAATTTTATTGATCATGTACCCTACAATATGGCTGTTACTGCCACTCGTGGTTGTAGTTCGCAGATCTCCAAAGTTGCGTTCCTAAATTTGTCCACATATTGTCGAATGGTCTCCTTCTCACCTTGTTTCACACTTAGAAAATATGTTGCGTCCTTTTTTCTCTTGCTGTTGATTATGAAGGTGTTAATAAAAACCTTCTTTAGTTGAGCAAATCACGATATAGATGCTTCCCTAAGCCCGTTGAATCAATTGCGTGCGACATCCTTTAATGTAATTGGAAATGCTCGACATATGATTGCATCCTCCCATCTATGCAATAGCAGGATCACCTCATAATTTTGAATGTGCTCATAAGGATCTTCCTTTCCAGTAAAAGAAGAGAGTTGAGGCATTTTAAACTTTGATGAAAATGGCTTTCCCATAATCTCCTTTGTGAAGGGGGTCTTTACATCTCGCTCTTCCTCCGTATCAACCACGATCTTTCCACAAAATTTTCCATATCGCTAACATCCTTGGCAGTGAACACCAAATGATCACCCAACTCTAGCTTATGTGTTGGGCTTTAGGCGCCTCCTTGCATGTGCTTTCGACCACTTCGTGGTGTTGCTCTTTCTCTCGTTGGGGATGATTCGTTCCTTCCCTCATCGGGAGTGTGCAAAGTCATTCATTTGGGAGTTGCATCTCCCTATCTTCCATGTGATAAGGAACAGATTCACGAGGGTGATTATCTATATATGCGTTTGGCCTCTCATTTGCATCATATGTGTGTTCACACCTTGAGGAAGAGTCACTTAGGGGGTAACAACTTTAAGAGCCAACACTAGCTCTTGGATCATCCTCCGAATCTCTTTATTCTCATGCTTCAAGGCCACAAACTCCTCAAGCGGGACTGTGGCAACTACTGGCCTTGAAGTGCCTGCTCCTCGAGGATTCAAAGGACTCTAAACGTCTTAGCTTTCTTTCCCATGGTGACCAGCCACTTAAGATCTTGTCTGCACTCCCATTCTCGTGGTTGAATGTCTCTTCTTAGTGAAATCTTTGATGAAGATATGAAGACGAACAAATGAAGAACATGACCTTTCGCTCATTTTTCCCACAGACGGCACCAATTGTTGTTGCCTGAGAATAACAATAAAGTCGAACGGTCTTCTAGCCTTCATGTGAATCTGCAAACTAAACAAATTCAGAGATTGATTATTGATCCCCCGATTGCACTCCGATGCCTAAGTCAGTAGATTATTTTCAATTATTTTAGCAGTGAAAGCGTACCTTTCTTGAGGTGTGTGAGTGTTATTTATAGAGTAAATAAGAGACTTGGTCAGATGTGGAAGGATCTTCTCTTGAAATTTGAAAGCAACACTATCAACTTTCCATGATATTCTCTTTCTATTTTTAACTACAATACAATAAACGTGCTTTTTTGAAGAAGTCTTCAAGAAGGTGGACCTTTCCACGTGGGCTCGGCTTGTTACTCTGGATTGGGTATTTTGTAGAACTTTACTACACTAATGGGCTTGATGGGCTTTTACCCCATGTCACATCACTAGTAATGTACAATCTTGCCGAAAGATTAGGCTTAACAGGTTGGGTTTAGTGTCAATCAAATGTACAGTAAAGCCATCGTGATTCTGCTCAGTTAACTTTATCGTTCTCTGCTTATGAACACGATTTTGTATATCATTTTGTGCCTGAATTGGCCATAACATTCATAGAGCTATCGTGGAAGCATAATCATCAAAAGAGACTGAAGGATGGGTTTCAATTAGGTTTACCAGCCTGTTATTCCATTTGAGGAAAAATGCATATGCTGCCAGGCATGATCTGATTCTTCTTATTCTATTTTTCATTTTGGTTACATGTCTATGGAAAATGCAGTGTTGATGTGCTGAAAAATTGTGTAAAGAAGCAAGGGTAACATTCATGTATGTTTCCTTCTCAAGTAAGTCTGAGCTTAATTAGAAGTTAAAGGGACAATTATAGTTTTTGTGGATTCTAGATTTGCTAGATAATTCATTGGGAAAATCATACATGTGTAGTAAATTAAAATGCCAAATCTGAAAAATGCCATCACTAGTTTTCAACTATCAAAAATTCCTCAAAAATGTTAAACATGTATTACAAATACCATTTATAAAAAAAATTCGCCAGAAATTGAGGCATTTCAAGACAAATTGACTTTTTGCGAGCAATTATTTTTTTAAAAAATAAAAAATCTAGTTTTTTCAAAAAATACATTGAAGTTTACAATTGTTTACAAATGTGTAAAACAGAGGTTTTTTTAAAAAAATAATTCTATTTGTTTCATTTTGTTTTTAATTAATTTTATGAATTTTAGGGTTTTTAAATAATTTTATGAATTTTAGTTTGGCTGCATAAAATGTGCACATGAAAATGGATGTACGTTGGTTTACAAAAGTATACATGGGTGTACATTGGTTTGTAGAGGGGTAAGACATTTGTTCTTTGTAGGGGAAATAATTTTGAAGACCTTCAGGTTTGCCTATATAAGTAGGTCAGTCCTCGTATTTTTTTTGTGAAAGCAGATTAGTCTTTCACGCGTTTTTTAGATTAACGGTGTTAATGAAAAAATAAAATTACTTAATTACCCTTCTTCAAAAAATGAAAAAATGACAAATCTAATCTCATTTTCAAATTTGTTTTCTCTTCTCTGTTTCTTCATCCTCTCTCTCAGCCAAACACCAAATTAAACTGATTCAAATTAAAACCCAACCAATTTTTTAAATCAATTAAACCAAACCAAAAACCAAACATAACATTAAAACCCACCTAACCACTTCTTCAAAACACCAACAAACTATCCAACTCAAACCCAACCCAAATCCAAGCATTAACCAACCAATCCTTCTTCCACTTTTGTCTCTCCCAATCAAAACACCAAACCCTAATCCTCTCTTGTTCTCTCGTCTCTCGTCTCTCTCTCTCTCTCTCTCTCTCTCTCTCGATTGACACTCCCACATTCTCAACCTTTCTTTAGTCACTCCATCATCTTTCTTTTCGTTAACTTTCTCTCTCTCTCTCACTCGCGCGCGCAATCTCTTTGATGCCACCTATCTGTTATGATCCAAGATCAGACTATGACTAGCGTACGAGGTGAACCAATTTATTTCTTGGGATTCCTTAAGCTATCTCCATTAATAATGTTTGTATTTGTTCCATCTTCCTCTTGCTCTGCAGACGCAATCCAAGTTGGATTTGCAATTCTGTTCCTAACTTATATGACTTTGGTAGAAACTTTCTAATTTGCTTCCTTTTTGCTTCATGTGTTGTCTAATTATTAGAACTTTCAAAGCTTGATCTGTGCCAAGTGTTTGAGTTTGTGCTTTCTAACATATGATCCTTTGGATCTTGAAAATATGTTTCATTGTGTCCTTATTCGTTCTGATATTTTGAGTTTCATTCCTTAGGAATTCTATCCCAGATATGTTTGCTGTCTTATCGTTATCGCTAGTTGAGGTTATATTCAATCTGTTCTCTAATGGGGTGCTAGGGAAAGTCCTATAGAGGCAACATTCTGCTGAGTTACAGCATAATGTCCATACTTGTTTGATTCTGCTAATTCATAAGTTAGTACTTTTTGTCTCCGCTTATGCATTCTCTATATTGTCCTATCCATGTCTGCATTCATGGTGCTTTTGGTTTGGAGATGTTGGTATATGGATAGTTGAATTCTCTATGATTGATATATTGAGTTATGGATTATGTTTTGATTGGAGACTTAGGTTTGATTTCGGCATTTGAGTATTAGATTATGATTAGATTAAGGATTTGAGTTATATTAGCATTTGGAATATCTTTGTAGTCTTTTTGATCTAAATCGACTAGAAATTCAAGGACAAATTTCCTTTTAAGGAGGAAGTATGTAGTACCTTGCTCGATTTTGATAAGATTCTATGTAGTACTCCGTTCAATTTTGATTGAATCTCGTTCATTTCTGATTAGATATTTGAGTTTCGAAGTCGTTTGAAGATGTTAATGATGATAATTTGTGATTGGACGTTTGAAGATATTTAATGATTATATTTTTGTAAGTTTAAGTGTTGTTGAGCCCCTGGAATGATGTGTCACTCGAGTAAACAATTAGTGTTACTCAAGTGAAATAAGTCATGGAGAACTCGAGTAAGACGTGGCTATTACTCGAGTTAAGCATGGCTCAGCTAACTCATGTAAGCTTATTTGTTACTCAAGTTAGCCATGCTTTTCGAGACCTCACCTATACAAATTTAACTCGAGCAAGAGAAGGGCTTACTAGAGTTAGCATGCAAATTACTGAAATAGTGCATTTTGATTGCACAATCTATTTCTAACCCTCCACTCTGACTTTCTTCATCATTTTCACCTCCAAACACCACCATTCTCACCCAAATCTATCTCTCTTCCTTTCTCATTGCTTCACCTTCTTTCCTTTCATCAATTTGAGGTAAGAACACTCCATTCTTCTATTTCTTTGCTTCATTTCAAGAAAAATCATGTGGGTTTTGTTGGGTTTCACTTGGGGTGATGAGTTGAAGTTAGGGTTTCAGTTTTGGTTTGATTCTAATGAAATGTGAGTTAAGGATGGTTAGATTTGTTAGTTTCATGCCCTAATCCAATCATGTATACATTGTCATTTGGTTTATTTGATAAAAGGAGACATTTTATTTCTATGAAATATTATTTATTTTATGAAGAAAAAATTCCATGAATGATTTATTCTTTCTTATGCCATCAAGTGCGTGACTTGATAGTAAAACCATAAGGATAATAGGGATACTATTCTAAATGTCCCTAATCTATCATTATCATGGGAATGATAATGAATTAAGAGTAGTATGTTGCTAAGTGAATAATCACGTTTTACTGATTATGGATATGAGATATCAACTTAAAACATAGATACATGTTGGGGAACATGTATTGGACTGGCCCGCTATGAAAGCACTTCATGGATTGTTGTCACAAAGTAGCTTTCATGCAGCGGTGATGTTTGAGTCCTCTGACTGAAACTCACTATCGACTCCTATATGAGGAATCACATGTTTTAACTTAGTCAAACGTTATCCGCATCAGGGTAACAATAAAATCTATGATTGTATATGTCATGAATCATGTAGATGAGTGATAATGAGAGTGATGGATTTGTTCCTCTTATGAAGAGTGATATCTCCTGGCCACTTGATGAGTAGGATTGACGAAATGTATGCATACTCGAATGAATTGATAAATGGGTTTATCAATATCATTTGTTATATCAATCTACTTAAGATCAAGAAACATGCTAAGCAATATAAGGTTGACATGTGACCATGCCTTATGCTTAGATGAGATATTGTGAGAATTAAAGACTAAATATCAGACTGTGAAAGGTTAACTCGGATCACCAACATCCACTCAATTTTGGGTTGGCATAATGTATTACTAGATACCGCTTATGGACTTTGGACCTAAAGCTTTGGGATAAGGCCCATTGCCAATTTCGAGTTGGCCTATTGGGTCACACACAAGAACGAATTGGATGGTTACAAATGTTCTTTCTTTGTGATGATTGAATTATTAAGATGATTAATTTGATTAATCAAAAATAATTCAGGATTTTATGATTTATGTGTTAAATAAGATTTAATATATAGTCCATTAATGTAATGGGCTTTAATATGAATCACTAATTATCATGGGTATAATTATTTAATTATGTGTGACATAATTTGTTCCGTATGATTAATTCATTTAATGATAATGTATCATATAATTAAAAGCCCAATAACATTAATAAAGACCCATTAAAATTCGGCACATTAAACCTAAAAGAGGAGGGAGAAATTCAGCTCTCTTCCTATTCTAATTAGGACTCACTTTCCTTGTATGACAAGGATCAATTTTGCTAATTAGAAGTCCATGACTAATTAGGAGTTTTATTCCTGTTTGACAAGGAAAATAAAACTCTAATTTGTATGTGACAAAATTAATTAGGAAGTGAATATTCTTGTGGGACAAGAAAGGCAAAACTATTAAGACTAGGAAAGCAAATTCGACACCCTATTGCTTGAATAGGATGAGGGCCAAATTTTGCAAGGTCAATGAGGGAATCTCATATTCTTTTATGCACCTATTTAGGTCTCCTTATATGCCTATAAATAGGGTGCATTTCTTACATTCTTTTCAAAGCTTGGCCGAATTAGTGAGTGCCAATTTCAAAGAGAGAAATTATTTTGTGAGTTTTAGAATAGAGATTCTAAAAGAAGTGCTAGTACACTCCACCAATCCAAGGTAAGTTCGTTCGTGTGGATACTTCTAGACACGTTCGTATAAAGGCAACGTGATTCCAAAAGGGTGATTCGAGTTTTGGGTGCTAAGAGCTACACCAACGTCTCATAAAACTGAATGATCAAGCTTTGGTGAAAGGTAGATCTTCTAACCCTAATTATATATGTTGATGTGCATGGGTCTTTGGGGGAATTCAAGACTTAAAATTTTTGTTATTTCCGCTGCACTGATGTTATAAACGAGCTGTGAATTCCAACAAGATTATGTTAGATTGCGTTTAGAAATGTATAAATTTGGCTTGGGTTTTGTTGATGATGTTAATGTAAGCCCTAGCCCCAATACATTGTGTCTAGATTATATTTTATATATAAATATTATGAGGCATTGTTTTATCTCATTATTATTCCTGTGCATGTTTAATTTGATAAAACATTATGAATAGTGATTATGCTTAAGTTATCAAATATGTGATTTGGATAGTTCATTGACTGGTCTCGAAACTTGAGAATCGTTCTCAAGCAAGAGAAGAATCTTAAACTCCTAGAGCAAGCTTTGCCCAACGAACAGGCTAGGAACGCTGCTGATGCTCAAAGAGAGGCATTCAAAAGAAAAAAGAATGACTCAAATGATGTGACTTGCCTCATGTTGGCTACCATGAGTCCAGAATTGCAAAAGCAATTTGTGGATATGGAAGCTTTCGAGATCATGAATCATCTTAAGGAAATGTACCAAGAGCAAGCCCGTCATGAAAGGTTCGTGACCACTAAAGTGTTGACTTCTTGCAAGATGACTCCGGGAACTTCAATAAGTGCCCATGTACTTAAGATGAAAGGGTATATTGATACTCTTGAAAAACTTGATGTACCCATTCACAAGGAACTAGCAACCTGTTAGAAATGTGCCCTAGTCCAATCATTAATGTGCATTGTCATTCAATTTTTAATATGAAATATTATATGTGTTATGAAGATAAAACTCCATGAATAGTTTATTCTTCTTTATGCCATCAAGTACGTGACTTGATAGTAAAACCATAGAGATAAAAGGAATACTATTCTAAATGTCCCTAATCGATCATTATAATGGGAATGATAATGAATTAAAGATTAGTATGTTGTTAAGTGGATAATCACGTTTTACTGATTATGGATATGAGATATCAACTTAGAACATAGATGCATGTTGGGGAACATGTATTGGACTGGCCCGTATGAAAGCACTTCACGGATCGTTGTCACAAAGTAGCTTTCATGCA
>CAODLS010115952.1:0-13741 GCA_948243855.1 Flueggea neowawraea | reverse complement strand
AGGCATATGTGGAAACCTATATGGGAAGCAAAGGAAGGCTGAAATAGCTCTTCCTTCCTCTCCAAGAATTTGGCCAACACCCTAATTAGGAGAGGGTGTGCCAAATTCCAAACTAGTCACACTAGGGTTTGCCTATTCTTGTCCCACAAGAATAATCACTTCCTAATTAATTTGCCACATACAAATTAGGGTTTTATTTCTCAAATAAGAACTCCCAATCACTTATGGACTCCTAATTAGTGGTGTGTGTGTCGAATTACTCCTTGTCACACAAGGAAAATGGTTCCTAAAAAATAGGAGAGTTGGTTGAATTTCTTCCTCCCTTTTTAGGGTTGGATGCCAAAATTTCTCTCTCCTTTTTTAGGTTTATTGTGCCAAAATTATCAATGGGTTTATTAATATCATTGGGCTTTTAATTAGATGATACATTATCATTTAATAAACCACTCTTATGGGCCGAATTATGTCACACATAATTAATTACCCATAACCTTAATAACTAGTGATTTAAATTAAAAGCTCATTACATTAATGGACTATGTATTAAATCTTATTTAACACATAAATCATAAAAATCCTAAATTCTTAGTGATTAATCAAATTAATCATCTTAATAATTCAATCACTAAAGAGAGAACCTTTGCAACCAATCTAGTTCGTTCTTGTGTGTGACCCAATAGGCCCACTCAAAAATGGCAATGGTCCTTTGTCCCAAACCTTTGGACCCAAAGTCCATAAGCGGCATCTAGTGGATGTCGATGATTCGAGTTAACCTTTCACAGTCTGATGTTTAATCCTTTTGTCACACGATATATCATCTAAGCATAAGGCATGGTCACATGTCAACCTTATATTGCTTAGTATATTTCTTGATCTCAAGTAGATTGATATGATGAATGACATTGATAAACCCCTTTATCAATTCATTCGAGTATGCATGCATTTCATCAATCCTACTCATCAAGTGGCCAAGAGATATCACTCTTCATAAGAGGAATAAATCCATCACTCTCACTATCACTCCTCTACATGATTCATGACATATCCAATCATAGCCTTTATTGTTACCCTGTTACGAATAATGTTTGACTAAGTCAAAACATGCGATTCCTCATGTAGGAGTCGATAACGACTTTCAGTCAGAGGACTCAAACATCACCACTGCATGAAAGCTACTTTGTGACAACAATCCATGAAGTGCTTTCATAGCAGGTCAATCCAATACATGTTCCCAAACATGCATCTATGTTCTAAGTTGATATCTCATATCCATAATCAGTAAAACGTGATTATCCACTTAACGACATACTAATCTTAATTCATCATCATTCTCATGATAATGATCGATTAGGGACATTTAGAATAGTATTCCTTTTATCTTTCTGATTTTACTATCAAGTCACGTACTTAATGACATAAGGAAGAATAAACCATTCATGGAGTTTTATCTTCATAAAATAGATTATATTTAATAAAAATGAAATGCCTCTTTATTAAATAATTGAATGACAATACACATTAATGATTGGACTAGGGCACAATTCTGGTAGAGGAATGTCTTGGGAGCAAGAGGAATAAAATTTGGTCGGATTTGAGTGAGAAATGAGAGAGAAATCGTGAAAAAATGAAGGAGAGGTCGGGTTGATTTAAAGAGAATGTTGCAAATCAAAACGGCATCGTTTTGGGTCACTGCTGAGAAAAAAAATCAAAACGACATGTCGTCTGGTCCAAGTGCAGCCGACACATACACAAACGACATGCGGAGGACGCGGACGACAATAGCCAACTCAGCGACACGTCGTTTGACGCAGGCTTCAGACACGCGCACGGAGGACACGCACATTCACGGGGACGACAACTCAACTCAGCGACCAACGATGCATCATTTAACATCAACGACAAGGCTACTAATAGAAAACGACATGCTGTCTGACCATTTGTGCGAGACGACCGGTCGTTCGGTCCTTGATTTCCATATTTTCATTTTCAATTTTTCACTTTACAAAACATCTTCAAATCATTTCTAAAATTCCCAAAACTCCAAAAATCACTCAAATAACATTTAAAACTCAAAATTAAATTTTTAAATTTCAAAAATTAAAATTTGAAATTTAAAGAAAAATTTTTGGAATAATTAATAAAAATGAACAAAATATTTCCTTACTAAAAAAAATTGAAAATAATAATTTTAATCAATAAAAACCAACAAATTTTGATCATATCAAATTTTATAATATATTCCCTTGATTACAAAATTAGCGAAAATTTATTTAACAAAGAAAAAAAATTTACCGAAAAAAATTCGATCGAGGAAAAATGCAAGATATTACACTGAGGTAGGAAGACGTATGTTATCTAGAATTATGCCATGATCAACGTACATAGCTCTTGATGTGACGTACGTGGTGACGTGTTCTTGTAGAACCTTATGCGTCTGGAAGCTTAATAATGTACGTTGAGATGGAGGGACGTACGTTGTAAACCACCAAGACGTATGTTGTAGGCAAAAATGACGTACGTTGCCTTTGTATTTTGCTGAAACACACCATTTCGATCTGCAACTCATTTAAAACCAACCACTGACGGGTTTGCATTTACTCCGTCCCATGCACCCTCTTCATCCTCAACACCTCAGAACACTTCCTCATTCCCTTCCCAACATTTCTAATCCATCTTTGAGGTAAAAATTACATATTTTCTTCTCTTTTTTCTCTGTTTTGTGCATCAAATTTGTTGGTTCAGTTTTGATTCTATTTTTCTTGGGTTTGATTTTCTGGATGATTCTTGATGAACAAATGTATGTTAGGTAGGACTTAGATTAACAAGAATCAAGCCTTGAATCAAGGGATTTGATGAGTTTTTGGTGGAGCTAGGGTTAGATTCAGGTTTGGATGATTTTTGGTAATTTTGTTGTTTGTTTGATGAAATTGTTGATGGATTAATGTTCCTGAGGTTGAGATAGACCAATGTATGTATTTGGTTTCGATTTTTGTCGGTCGAATCGGGAGTTTGGTATTTTTGAGAATAAACTTTGTCCTCATTTAGTTTTGTAAATTTCTGAAAAGTTTTCCCTAAGTTTGTAATTTTTTAGAAGCTTAAGTCTAGATTTGTAATTTTAGAAACCTAAGATCTAGATTTATAATTTTGGAAAACTTGGAGTTATATTTGAAATTTTGAAGAAATAAGCTAGTTTCATAAATTCGAAGAGTTTGAGGACTCATTTAGGAATTCTGACTTCTTGGAGTATTTGTTTGTAATTTCTAGAATTGAGGACTAGTTTGTAATTTTATGAAACTTGGGGACTAAAATGCAATTTGACAAAAGTTTAAGGACCAAATCATAATTTTACATAGATTATGATTTTTGGGTCGAGAGTGTTAGATCTTTGACCGATGTGGGTTTTTGGGAATTGTTTGAACGTTTGAGTCTGCTTATGCATGTGCACGCATTTTGCTACAGGCACAGTACCAGAGTCTCACTTACTTTGTTCTGATATATTTTTGTTTCTGATATATTGTTTCAACTTCATGTTCCTGTCAGCAGGATCAGACGCCCGACAGTGGTGCTTGATCGGTAGAGCTCGGACATCCAGGTGAATGGATGTCAGTTTCAGACACATAGGTTGTGTCTCGAAAATATATTTGTTTTTGTTGTGTATAACACATATTCTAAAAATGGACTAATCTAAGATTGTTTAATTTAATAAATTGGCTATGTGAAATAATGTTCACTTCTTTGTTTTAAATTCGATATATATATGTATTATATATCCTTTATCTCTGTTTTTGATTTTGATATGCATGTCTACATTTTTGTACTAATTGTTTTTGAATATGGGACGCTTACACTATGGGGTACGTGGCCTTTGGTATACCAATGTTTTGTTTTTGCCCAGCTACCAGGGACGTCGGTTGCCATGTGTCTTAGGCCGACACATAATTTGTTTCTGATTAGTAGCAGAGTCCACGATTATTGTACAGTTGATGGAGTGGCGTACACCACGCCATGGTTAAGTTTGGTCTCGAATTACCTGTACTTTGTTTTTGAGCCTGATACTAGTAGTATCATTTTGCCCGAGTGCATGTATTTACTTTGTCTGCAAACATTTTCGAAACGTTTCTTGAAACCTTGCTACGTATGTAGTGTGTATACGTATGTATACCTATGTGTGGTATTTTTGAATTGTTTTCAAAACAGTCTTTGTGAGACATCGTATGAGACATTTTAGAGTGTTCTCCCTACTGGGTTCTGACCTCATTTCTTTTATTTGTTTATCCTGTTTCTATTTTACAGGTTGACATTTTGACTTGGCAACCGTTTGGCATCTCTGCGTAGTAAGGCTTCTGTTTATTTGGTTAGTGGCGTCCTCTTGGTCGAGCTACTCTTTAGAGCTCCACACCGAGATGTTATTGGGTTACTGGGTTTACATATTGATTTTGATTACTCTGATTTTGCGATACAATCGTATTGAATTTGATTATATATATATATATATAATCATACATATTTATATATGTTTTCTTTATAAACGTTTAAAAGTTAAAATGTTTTAATTAATAATATTTTGGTAGAGTTTCTGAATCTCTGAGCCTTGTGCGAGATGGACTAAGCTCCACAGATAGTCCGACTCGTACACCGGTCATGATCAAAACGGGTCGTGACACACACACACTCTGACTCTCTCTCTCTCATTCTTTCTTTCTCTCTTCTTCTCCCTCCCCTCCCCTTCCCTCCCTCTCCTCTTCCCTCCTCCCTCTCTCTCCCTCTATCTCCATTTCTCTTTCCCTATCTCCCTCTCTCACTCTCTCCCTTCACCTCCCTCCCTCCGTCTCTCTCTCTCTCTCTCTCTCTCCCTCCCTCCCTCTAAAACAATATTTAATTATTTGATATTAAATTCATATTAAATAATTAAATATTTAATCTATATTAAATAATTATTTAAATAATCAATTCTAATTTTGATCATATTCTGATTCTAATTTAATTTCAATTTCAACTGAATTGGAATTACACTTTCAATTCCAATTCTGCAATCTAAATAGATACTAGCTAACATACTTTTCTCTCTTTCCTTCTATCACCCAAAAACCCAAACACATAAAATAATATTTGGCATCACAATTATAATGCATCTAACATATTAAAAAAATAATAAAAGTAATAGTGGACCCATCTAATATTTTACATTATTATAATTTTTCCATTAGAATAATGATATAACATTTATTGCAATATATCATAATTGGGATATAGAGCATGTTCGCATAAATATATCTTTCTTTCCTTTCCTTCTTAAAAAGGCCAAACAACTTGGAGAAAGTTAAAATAATTTCCTCTCCTTTCTCTTTCATTCTACCTGCTTTCTCCCCTTTCTCTCACTTTCTATCTTGTTGACCAAACATAACTTAAACAATTGTAAGCTCAATTTCTTGTGTGAGCTAACAAAAAATGACCTATAAAAAAATTAAAAAAATGTATAAAATCTTGAATTGATTATGATATAAGCTCTATGTGAAGACTGACATATTTTTCCAACAAAATTATATTTTTTAAAAGTTCTTTGTATTTTTCCTTAATTTTTTATAACATGCAATTTAAAAAACTTAGAAAAGATTGAATTAATTTTTTTATTCCAACATTCACAACGTCAACTATTTTGAGTTTTCCAAACACGAATGCATCGATTTGTAAAAATTACCAAATAGATACTTTGTGCTTCTCTTACCATTTGCCTAACCTTTAAGATTTTACAATGGAAATGCTAAACTTTTATATATAAACTAGACTTGTTTGAAAAGTATAATATTTAGTAAATAGTATATAATATTAGAATGTCTTTGAATGACAAATGATAAATAGAATGAATGATTTTTAAGAAAAATATTAATATTATACACTATACATTAGAAAATATGTTATGCATTGTTGTTGCCAAATAAGCATAGTAACTAAAATTTTCACGTTGACCAATTATCTCAAAATTCTACATGCCAAATAACCAATGAAAGAATTTTTTTATATATATATAATTCTTCAAACTCGGTTTTCCCATTGGGAATAGAATCACTATTATAAATTGGGCGAAATTCACGGCGGTTCTTGAAATTTGGTGTATTCTTCATTCCGATCCACAAGTTTGAAAATTAGTCACTCTGGTCTCTTGATCTTTTACTCCTAATTCTGTTAGTCAAATATAACAGAAATCTGATGTGGCACATGAGTATTTTTTATGTTATTAAATTCTTAAAATTATTAGGTGCATCTACCATGTCAGATTTCTTTTATATTTGACTAACAGAGTTAGGAAAGAGAGACCAGAGCAGCTAATTTCCAAACTCATGGATTGAAATGAAAAATATACCAAATCTCAAAGACTGTCATAGATTTTGCCCTTATAAATTTATAACCGAGGCCTAAGAATGTAACAGGAGAATTTTAAATTTCACGAATGTATTCCTACGATTTTTCTCTATCCCAAATCCCTACCATCATTAACCTCAAACTCAGAGATGTACAAAATAAATCTGCAAAATCCGTCTCCTTCAGGAACGGGTAACATTGGAGAGCCACACAAGTTTGGTTCCAACTTCAAAATTTCTATTCTTCTCCCATAATGGCACCAAGAACAAGAATCAAAACAGAGTTCTTGTTTTTGTAGTACAGGAACCACACTCCCATATACATTCCCATCAAAGGTAGAGGAGACAAAAGGTAATTGTGGGGCAACATTTCGTTTGTGTTTAAATATTGTTGTGCATTTACCTTGATGGGCTACCGTTATTGGAATTGAAATATGCTTGTAAAAGTAGCACACATGCTGTGATTAAGTTGATAACACAGACTGAATATATATATATATATGAGTTAAATCTCACTAAGTGCTTATTTGGCTCAAATGATTAATTTCTAAAAAAATTTCTTACTAAGTTTACTTTAAATAAGTGACTTCCTGAGGTTAAAAGAAAAAATTAGTCAAAATTTCTTTTGACATTATACTTTGTTCAATCTAAACATTAATATATTTGCTACTTCTAAGAAATTTGAACTTCTTTATTATACTTCCTTACTATCAAACAAGTACTAAATACGTCCATTGCCCTACAACGATGAATGAGAAATCTTGACTGTTACCAAGTCACAAACAACATTATTCTCAAACCGTTCAAATAAATGAGAATAGAGCGTACTTTATTCCAAAGACAAATGATTGTAAAATTTGGATTAGAGCAATGGCGTGGAGACAAAGTTGGACACGGCCGCTCCTGGAAGTAATGTGCGGAGTGCATAATGCAATGATGGGCACAGACGACGAGGTCAAGATGCGAGAGCGGACACGGACCCTTGCTTCCGGCGCCTTTCTCGGGCCTTTAAAGTGCAAAACAATATAATTTGAAAAATTGTTGTGACGACAAAATTGAAACAGTTAAGTTTTCACGTTTAAATCTTGAGTTATCTAATATGTTTACACAAATAGTTGGACTAAATAAAATTTGAAGTTAAACGTGGTTCATAGTTCTTCCTTGTAGTTCTTTTAGGCTACAATTTGTAACCACTTCCCTCACCAATAAAATTATAATGATGAGAAATTGTCAGAATTTTAAAATGTTTAATTCAATTAAAATCCTTATTGTTCAACTACCAAGAAGAATAATACTGCAAATCCGGAAATGCACTTGATCTTATGGCATTTGATCCGATTATATTCTGTTGAATCTTTTGTGTTGATACACAAGTGGTGTGGTTTTTTCTTTTCTAAATCAAACGTCAGTAAAGAAAATATCGATTTCACTATATTTTATTATATATTTTAGAAAACAATTTTTAGATTAATTTTTTAAAATGAATTTATTTTTTTTTTGGTCAATAGTTAGTTCTATTGCCAAAAAAGGGTATACATCCAATATATACAATGTTCACCAATCAAGACCTATCTCCGCAGTCTATGCAAGTTAATTACGTGGAGTGTCAGTATTAACATGTAGAATCACACAAATATAAATAAATATCAGTTTTCAAATATCATGAATGATACATTTCAAATTTCTGAATTTTAGAGATGCCATAGTCAACTATTGTCATGTCATATTTATTTGGGTAAAATTCACTGCGGTCCCTGAGGTTTGACTATATCTCTCGTGTGGTTTCTTTATTTTCAAAAACTTTCATTCGGTCCCTCAATCCATCATCATTAGTCAAATATAATGTGTCACGTTGGATTTTCTGACGTGGCATTGTCATTTTGAAAACTTAATAACAAAAATACTCTTATATTACTCTTTTTTCTCTCTCATCAACTCTCTCCCTCTCTTGTTGTCTCTCAAATCAACCAAAAACTACTGTCTCTCTCTAACCAGCTCTCTCTCTCTCTCATCAACTCCCTCTCTCTCACATCATTGAACCCAACCACACCAAAAGCCACCACAATAACCTGTCGTCACCACCACCACCATTTGTCCATCAACCTAGTCATCACCAACGCAAAAATCCATTAACTCAAACCAAAATTCATTCAATTTTCAAAACAAAAACAAAACCCTAACAGCATTATAACATCATTCTCTCCCCTCTCTCTCTTTGTGTCATATTCATCAATGACTAGCCCGCCATGCTGCCACTGATTGAAGCAAAGCCAGATGCAGAGTGAAACCCCGCAAGGCTACTGTGTCGCTTTCTCTCTAATTTCAAAACAACAACTGAAACAATGGTAGTTGGTCTTAGTCAATTAATGGGTCTAGATCTCCATCTATTGAGGCATCAATTTGGAATTAGAATTGAGTGACTAAATTAATTTAGGGTTTTGAAAGGAAGAGTTGGATCTGAAATGGTGGCAGCATGGGAGAGGTAAAAATGGTGGTGTTCACTTGCCCAGATCGTCACCGTCCTCACCTCCCTCTCAATCTTCGTTCGTCTCCACTTCTTCGTCGCTATCACTCTCCACCGTTGACTCTGACTCCAAGAGACAGGGGTGAGAGGAGACAGAGATCGATATATATATATATATATATATATATAGAGAGAGAGAGAGAACAGTGATGGAGAAACAGGGGAGAGAAGAGGTGAGAGAGAGAGAGGGGGGAAAAAGAGGGAGAGATGAGCAAGAAAAACTCTGGAGAGGGAAACAAATCTGGTGAGAGAAAGTTTTGGTGGCTTTTTAGAGTAAATTGATTTTAAAATTGAGGGTGATTTTGTCTTTTCGTATTTTCTGTTAAAACAATAAACGGAGTTAATAGCAAGGGACTGAATCGAAGGTTTTCAAAAATGAAGGGACCGCACTAGAGATATGGTCAAAACTCAAGGACCGAGGTGGATTTTTCCCTATTTATTTTCGTATAGAGCCCAAAATCT
The DNA here is from genome assembly GCA_948243855.1 of Flueggea neowawraea. NCBI lineage: Eukaryota > Viridiplantae > Streptophyta > Magnoliopsida > Malpighiales > Phyllanthaceae > Flueggea > Flueggea neowawraea. The sequence goes on along the minus strand of CAODLS010115952.1, from coordinate 4,396 downwards.
CGTGTGCATTTCTCACATCAGTCCCTGCCCTCTGTCTCCTCTTCTCGTCTGCCACACTCTCGCTCTTTCTTCTATGTTCCTCTCTCTCTTCTCCTCTTTTCTCTCTCTGTCTCTCTCTCTCCTTATCTCTCTGATGTGTTCTAAATTTACATGTTTAATCAATCAAGAATGTATATATTTTTATCCTATAAATCGTGCTTTTATGATGAAATTCATGTGATGTTTGTAGGATGAAATAATTTGAAGAAAATGAGTGGGAAAAGATGCAAAAGTGACTTGAAGTTGAAAGGTTCCAAGCAAACCCATGAAAGCATGAAGAAAATGAAGCTTTTTTGGAGCAAAAAAGTGGCATGGTCATGACATTCATTTGTCACAACCGTGACAAGCAAAATAAAGTGCATTTTGAACACAGAAAAGTGTCACAGCCATGACACTCATTTGTCACGGCCATGACACCCTGTAGAGGTGGAAAAAGTGGTTGCTCATGAAAAGTTATCAAGTGGGGACCAAAGCACATGCAAGGGGCAATTTTAGTAGATTTTACTAGGGTTTGTGGGGGACCAAAAACACTATAAATACTCCTCTTCCACACCATTTTTGGCATCCTTGGACACTTGCACATTAAAGAAGAGAATTATTCTCTATCAATTTCCAAGGAAGATTCAAGGCAATTTAGGAGGAGAGAGAAGAGGATTAAAGATGTTTTCATCATCTATTGAGACAATCTATGCTTTTCCTTTCTATTTCCTTTTTCTTTGTCTAGAACCATGTTTAGGGTTTATTTTTATTGCTCTTTGCTTAGTTTTATAAATATGATAGCTTAGATTTTGTGTTAGGGTTTAGAGATATAAACCTTGGATTGATGTTGCCTTAATGAATGATTAATTTTATGGGTATTGTGTTTTTATTGTTATATCTATTGTTATTGTGCTTTTATTGTTAAATCTATTGTTGGTGTTGATTGTATGACTTATTATTAATTGAATGATTTTGTGATTGATCACCACAATGTTGTTTTTAACAAGCTCAAGTGATGAATTGAAAGAAGAAGCTTGGGTTAGGTCACTTGCATATAACTTGTATGGTTTTAGGATAGAAATATATCTATGCCTACAAGGTATTGGATGAAATTCCTCAAGGAGCCTAACGGGTCTAACTTGACTAGGTGAGCCCAAAAGAACCCTCCTAAGAGGTATAGACATGAATTGACTGACCTCGAGATGGGCCTTGGGTTATTCTTGTGGAGAGAACACTCACACCCATTTGTTAAAACCCAATTTCATTCATTGGCAACTAGATCCTTGGTTTTATCTCAAAAGCCCTAACGGTTTCTTATTATTGAGTTTCTTATATTTAATCTCTTGCTTGCTTTCATTTCCAAAACTCCCAAAAACAACAATTTGATGTTTTTATGTGTTTTTACTTTATTTCTTGACCACAATTAGAGTTGTTCCCTTGGATTTGATAACCCTAGGGATACTCCCAAAGTAAAAATACGACGATCCTTGTGCACTTGCAAGGTACCATCACTCTCTTCCACTTCCTAGTCATGGCATCCTCTCTTCCTCCTCCGTCATCATCGCTCATTCTCTCACGCTCTCTCTCTAATGTTGAGAATATCGGATCACGACAATGGAGAGCTTTGTCGACGTCACCTCTCTTTGTCCTTTCTCTCTTTGGTGTCTACGTCGCACCGACATCTTCTCAGATGGCAAGGGAAGCTGCCAACACAATGAGATGACGACACTGATCAAAACACAGTAAGATTATGATCCTCTATTTTGTTCTCTCTCTCTCTTGCTCTCTCTCTTTGTTGATGCCACTAATGAGAACACGAATAAAGATAACGGCATCTGGAAAGATCGTAAGGACTCTAGACAAAACCGGTAACGGAGTTAGGAAGAGATTTGGGATGACTGAGGCTGCAACGATTCTAATTGAAAATAGGGTGGCGGCAGCTAGGGTTTGCCAAGCACTAGCTGCTATGTGTTTGTGTAAAAGTAATAAGTTAGGTCCCTTAACTTTCAATAAATTGTTAATTAGTCCATAATTTTTTAAAATAAAACTTTTCATAAACCAATGTATACATGGTGTACAACTCAAAAAAATGAAATTTTTAATGGGATAATATAGACAAGCACACTTGCATGCACCAGCGTACACATGTATATACCAATAAATTAGGTTAATAAAAATATGCAAATACCTTGTACACTCGTTTACACTAATGCACACATGTGTACACTATTGAAAATTCATTAAATCAGGTTTTTCTACAACTGTGAATGCCTTTGTACACCATTGTACACCTTTTAGAAAAATTATATTTTTTTAATTTCTTTTTAGAAAACAAAAACTCAATTTCTCAATAAAATTCAATTTTTCCCAAGCATTCAAATACATTAGAGTCTATAGAATCATAACATATGCTTGATGCCATTAAATGACACACCTACCTCTGACAAGTAAGATGACAATACACTCACTTCGCTTACCTATTATATAATCAAACCCAAACTAATATTCCATCATAACATGCTTAATTCATATGAAACACATTTATATCCTATCATAATACCATTCATAAAACATGTCGTCTTATCATATTTCTTACACAAATTCTCATAGCAACATATCCAAAATACAAGCAAACGTATCAGAGCTTTTTCTAGACAGTTTAACTTGTCTATTCAAAATATATAAGGTCCAAAATACAATAACCAAAAAGACATTCAACTTTTATCATTAGTCCAACCTCTTCTAAGAACTTTAGAGATAAATCTAGAGTGAATATGAATCAACTTCTAGCTGTTATCAATATATGGAGGGAGGAGAAGGGGCTAGTATAAAACTCATGAGCAAGCACATATACAATAAAAGGGGAGGCAATAAAGGGGTTATCATACTAACATATACATATTCCAAAAATATAGATCAATAGTTAAACATTTAATAATCATCTTCTATCAAATCATCAATCTCATTTAGTGTAACTTATACAAAGTCTCAATATAAAGTCTCATTCATCAATATTACTTATAACAATTACTATATAACATTCCATCGAAGCTAACCAATAAACTCTAGGTTTATGAAAACATCATGAAATGGAAATAACATATGTTCAAGTGCTTGTTAGTTTTATGCCCTAGTCCAATCACGTATACATTATCATTTGGTTTATTTAATAAAGAGACATTTTATTTATATGAAATATTATATGTTTTGTGAAGATAAAACTCCATGAATAGTTTATTCTTCCTTATGTCATCGAGTGTGTGACTTGATAGTAAAACCATAAGGGTAAAAGGAATACTATTATAAATGTCCCTAACCAATTATTATGATGGGAATGATAATGAATTAAGATTAGTATGTTGCTAAATGGATAATCACGTTTTACTGATTATAGATATGAGATATCACTTAGAACATAGATACATGTTGGGGAACATGTATTGGACTGGCCTACTATGAAAACAATTCATAGATAGATGTCACAAGGGGCTTTCTGTTAGTGTAAGCCCAAGCCCCAATGCGTTATATCCATATTATATTATATATATATATTATGAGGCATTGTTTTATCTCATTATTATTCTTGTGCATGTTTAATTTGATAAAACATCTATGAATAGTGATTCTGCTTAAGTTATCAAATATGTGATTTGGATAGTAAAACTTTGAAGCATAAAAGAATACTATTCTAAATGTCCCTAGTCGATTATTATCATGGAAGTGATAATAAACCAAGACTAGTATGTATTATGTGAGATGATCATGTTTTACTGGTCATAGGATATGAGATATCAATCAGAGAACATAGAACATGTTAGATAACATTGTTTTGGATCGATCCACTTATGAGAATACTACATGGTTGAAAGGTTATAAGTATTTCTCATACAATGCTTATACTAGAATCCCTCGACCTAAAATCACTATGGATTCTTGGATGATTTCTCGTATACTTTGACATACGCCTAACGTTATTTGTAATGTGTAACAAGTATGGGTATGATTGAGTATGCCATCAATCATGCCAAGGAACATGAGTGAAGTGAAGGGATTGCCACTCTCAAAGAGAGAGAAGATATCACCGGCCATTTGATTAGTGAAACTGAGTAGTGTGTGGCCACACCCAAACAAAGTGATAAGTGTTATCATTTTTTTAACTTAGTTAGGATCACTTATAGGTCAAGGAAATGTTTTAGCATAAATAAGGGTGACTCGTTCCATGCCTTATGCTAATTCTGATATCGAGAGGCAAAAGGTTTTATAAGGTTGTAATTAGATTATGTTGATTCGTAATTGACATTTATTTCAATTTGGGTAATCATAATATCTTGCTAGAGACCAATTATGATTTATGAGTTTTAAATTAATTTTAGACCTA
>CAODLS010115753.1:0-16026 GCA_948243855.1 Flueggea neowawraea | reverse complement strand
AGATATGTGGATGATGCTGAATCTTTGGAGAATCACCCAGCCAGTGGGATTGATTCTACCCCAACAAACGCTTTGATCCCAGATCCTGGTATGAATATGTGTAATTACAATTCTCATATGTTTCTTTCCTTGGATGTACTTCTTAGTTTGTGATTGCAAAGAACCATTGAACCTGACAAAATTGATTCTCAGAGCCCTCATATGTTCCTGATCCTTCTGCTCTGGAGCCACTGACTATTGATGTGAAGGAGGATGATAATGTTGTCGAGAAAACTACTGACACAATGGAGAACGAGAAACAGTTTGTACATGAAAAAGAAGTTGCTGTGGAATCCCAAACTCATTCAAATGGTAATGATATTTCTGTAGTAGTTGAACCAGCCTCTTCTGCGGCTCAAGACGATGCTCCAAAAAAATCCTATGCATCAATTGTGAGTCCATGGCCTAATCTTTGATCAAGCAATTGCAGTGAATATCATCATAATTTCATTATATCTTTCAGGTTAAAGTAGCGAAAGGGAGCTCAGGACCAGCAAAGGTCTATGTGGCTACTAATGTAATGAAAGCAGCTCCTAAGAAAAATGAGAACCGACCGTTTGCTGCAGCACTTCCCCCAGATCCTGAACCATCAGCCCCAAGTACCAACGATACCCCTGAAAGTAACAGCACTCAAGATGAAGGTATTTAACCTTTGTGTATGTGTCTGTGCTTTTGTGCTCACATATACATATCTGTGCATTTTAATTTAAAATAATGGCATGAATATAGTTGATGCATAACTTCGTCACATCTGTTACATGGAACTTGTAACTAGATCTTCTGTACTAAATTTGCACTTTGGTATAACTAATTGACAGTTGAGGGCCACTCCATTTATATCGGAAATCTGCCTTTCAATGTGACCACAACCCAGCTTGAGGCAGAGTTCAAGAAGTTTGGACCAATCAAGCAAGGTGGTATCCAAGTCAGATACCATAAGGTTGTGCTGAAAAAAATTGATTGATATCACGATCCATGAAAATTTTATTGAAATCATTAATATTTGACATTTTCTTTCAATCTTCTGTTTTTTATACAGCAACAAGGATATTGCTTTGGCTTTGTTGAATTTCAATCTGTGACCTCTATGAATAAAGCAATTCAGGTTAGTGCATTTGCGATCAATTCTTTTCCTATTTGTTGTTTGGTGTTTTTTATTGTTATTAGGTGTCATATACAGCAAGATATTGTTGCCATATCTGCATTTGCTGATTTGCTATTTTCCATTAACATATCTATCAGCAATTATTCCCTTTTTCTTTTTTAGGTATTTTTAGCTTAATGAAATCTCTTTTAATCATTTCTCTTTCCTTGTTCTGTTATATGATTCACCTATTAAGAAATGATCTTTTTCTCTGCCACCGAACTCCTCCAAAGGCCAACATAACATCCAATTTTTGGATTGTATTGACTAACGTAGTGATTTATCTAAATTGTTTTTGGATATAATCATACAATATCTTTATGTTGAATGTCTTCATTGTTTCCTTGGCTGAAGATTTATTGTCTTTATTTGATTGCTACAAGATTTCATCTAAAATATTCTCGGGATGGTGAATATTTTAGTTGAAATTAGGTTTTAGTGCTTACGTAATTGATTTGTAATTTTTTTCACTTCATTATGTTCTAAATAACTAGGTTACTAATTGACAGTAGCTACATGCTTCTTATCGTGTCAATGTCATGGGTTGAAAATTTTTGTTAGTGAAGAGAATCATATTAATATTTAGGTGAGGTGGACAAGTGATTTACATACAATCAAGTCCAGTTTATACAACTGTACATCAGTCGAGACATTAAGCTAATAGTTTACAATTTATAAACAAAAACCAAAAGCATAATTGCTTAGTGGATTATAATTTTCCTGAAGGGTTTACAGGAAAAACTTGAGCAGGGTTCAGGGGCCTTCGTTTGTAATTTTTGTCCTTAAAATATGCAGATATGGCTTCATATCTGATTCCAGTTTATGATAAAGGTATTAGAAAAATATTAAGGAGTTGATTTGTGTTTCTGATTGTCTGATGCTATAGCCATACACTTATAGCCATACACTTCATTGCTGGATATGGTTGTGCCACCAGACATGAGGACATGCGTTTTTTTCTCTCTCGTTCTGAGTTTCTACATCAATACAATATGTTAAAGATACATGCTTTAAATGGCTTGTGTCGCTTCTTTGTTACACTTATTTGGATTTATTTGTTATGTTACTTCGCTAAGACAGGTTAACAATGAAATCCTTTTATTTTATCCACTTCTTTCAAAATGTAAACCCTGATACTAATTTGTTCAGCTGTTAATTTGGCTGCTGTTTCTTCTCCTTGTTCAGCATTGTAGCTAGTGCTTATAAATTTTGAAAGTCTTGTTGTTGCAATGCTAATAGCTAGACATTTTATATTCTTTATTATAAGCTTAAATTGTATTAATATTTCAGGCATCACCAATGACCATTGGGGGTCGTCAAGCGGTCATTGAGATCAAGAGAACTACAACACGTGGTAAGTGTGAATTGCAGGGACACTGCTGAATTTGGATACAACTAGAACTTACAATAACCAAAATAAAAGAATATACGATATTGGCCAGCATTTGCATTTTATTAGATATGCATGACAGAGGGTTAGAGCGGCAAATAGTCTCTTGTGATTGTTTCTTCCCTCACTGATGAACTACATTTAATTCCTCATAAATAATATTGATGCTCCTGATTATTGCAGTTGGCAGTGGAAGGGGTGGTTTTCCCTTTGTGAGGGCAGGATTTTGGAGTGACAGCTTCAGGAGCCGTGGAAGTTCTGGTGGAGGCAGAGGTTATGGCAGAAATGAGTTTGGGAACAAGGAATTTTCTGGTCGCGGAAGGAATTCAAGCGGGCGAGGCGAAGGTTATCAGCAAGGTAGAGGGAGAGGCAGAGGCGGTCGTTCAAGTGCGGGAAAGCCAGATGCTAATTCCCCATGAGACAAAGTGCATTAAATTTCGGCTTCACATTTTTGATAGGTGATTCGCTCAGCACTCAAAAAAAAGTTAAATATTTGTGTTTAGTATTAGGGGCTTGATGTGAAAATAACCTTCAGATACGGACATTGGAGTGATGTGAGATGCAAAGGCATTTGCCAGTTTTTTAGGGCGTCTTTTTTAAAATTAGGAGTAGGGCTTAATTTTTCTCTGTTGGTACTCTATAACTTTGCAGACCAGTTGATTATAACTCATGTTATTCTAACAGAAGTGCAGTTGTAGAAATCTGTATCTTTACTGATTCGAATATTTCGATTAGTTCAGCAGCTTGCAAAACTAAACATAATCTTCAGGTTTCGATTAGTGGTGTTTCGTTTTGGTGGTAGCAGATGTAGATTGGTAAATCTGGTAAACCATGTGGTGAAAACATTAAGAGATGATATGTTCTTTTAGTATTTCATGTGTTTGGTTTTGGTGATAGCAGATGTGAAACGGTAGATTTGATAATTCGCATGGTAAAAGAATAAAGAGATGATATATGTTTTTGAGAATGATGATATGCATGAAAAGTCAAACTCCACATTTATTGAAATAGACGGGAAAAAGATGACTCATTGTTGATTATGTAATTGGCAGATCTTGCTGGCAATGAATTCCTTTTGCAACTTGCATGCATTGTTTTTTACGTGACTAGGTCTTCTGCAACATCACTGTGTTATTTTTATTAATGCCGGCCATGACCCAACTTGACCAAAGATTTTTGGTAGAAATGCGAGGCTCAACTCTACTGATCTTTTACTCGTGTAAAATCTGTGGTGGAATTGTGAATTTGTGAGGGACAGGAACCATCATTTTGTTCAAAGGGTTAGCCATATTCTTATTTGTTGTTAGAGCCTCGACAGATTGTCGCTGCAACTTGCAAGTTAGTGGCATGCTTGTCATTAAAAGGTTTCATAATTGGTTCCACTATTATTGATGGAGATCAATCATAATTTTCTTTTTTTTTTTACCAAAATAAGATGTTAATTTTCAAATATATTCAATAATTATATAACATGTATTATTAAAATTTGGGCAAGAAAACCCCGTAACATCAAAATAAATAATCGTTTGTAAAAGAGTAGAAAATACATCAAAATCGTGATAACAAAGAGAAAACGAAAGACCAGACCGTGCAACCCTACGCACACACTGATAACACTGCTTACATTCACTCATTTTCCTGCGCCATATAAAAGATAAGTGAATCTTACTTGATAGTTAACATTTCTTTAATTTTTATTGACAGTGTTTGTTTGGTGAATATACTATAAGTATATTTTTTACTTTTTTTTATAAATTATTTTTTTTATCGTACAATGTACTTCTACAATTTACTTTTATAATTTATTTTCACAATTTACAAAAAAAAAGCACTACTATTTTTTTTATGGAGAACAAACACCAGCATTCATTTAAGAAAAATGTTGAAATGAATTTCGTACAAGTCAGTTTAATTGGAGCAATAATTTTCTCCAGTGCTAGAGTTCTTTCTCCATGATGGAGCTAGGACAAATCTTTCTATGTTATTTCAAACAGAACACTGCTTGGCATTTGAAATTGAGTGCCAAACAATGCCCACTCAAACAATAAAAATACAAATTTATGTTCTACAAAAACAATTTGAGGATAATTAATTAATTAGTCCTAATTTATAAGGAAATTTACAAGTGCATTCTCGTAGTTGGAAATTGTAGTTGTTCATCCCTGAAGTTATCTTCAACCGTAGCTGAACATTTTCTTTTTTGATCGTTCCAGCAACTACCTTCTAAACACCATCTCCTAAACTTGATTATAAACAATAAAAATAAAATACAACCTCCTAAACTTGATTATAAAAAATAAAAAAAAATCAAGGGCTGGGAACACAATCTGGACATAATCAACAATGAAGAACACAACCAAAAAAATTAAATTCAATATTCACAGGCCTAAGAACTCAATTTTAAAGAAAGAAACAATTTGGACCTCTTTCATTTTTTCTTTCATTTCTATATTAGCATCTCTAAAATAAATCTCCCACACATGGTCTACATCGCATTTTTTAGTCACCCATAATAGTGCTTTTTAGGGTTTTGTTCCCTCATCCAGGAGCGGAGTCATATGAGAATTAATAGGGACCTGGATACCTATTTTCACCAAAGGAGCTCATGGGAGCTCCCTCCAGAAGCGATCTGCCCCATTTGTAGAGATGAACCCAACACCTGTTAGGTTCATTAAGTTGTAAGTCAGCAGGACATGAATGACCACAAGGCGAAACGATTTGGTTTAAAAAAAAGGAATAGTAGGGCAAAACAACATTCCGCCCTGTGATTTAAAAAAAATACAATGGGACGAAACAACATCGTTTTCAATTTCGTCCCACTAATATAAAAAAAATTGAAGAGACTAGGGCAAAATAGTGCATTTTGCCCTGGTCTCTTAAAAACAAGCAAAGCCGAGACAAAATTCTCACTCTCAAAACCACTCTTCTTCTATTCCTCTTCGATGCAAACTCTCCATGCCACACCACCATATACGTTGTTCTTTCCGCCAACGGCAGCCTCTAGTAAGCCGATTGTCCCTATTTTTTAGAAAATTTCAGTTTTTATTTTATTAAGTTAGAATTGTAGAATAATTGATGATGAAATTGTGATTTAAATTAGGTAAATTATGGCGTATGATTGTTAAATTTGTGATCGAATAGATTTAAATTTTGTTCGAATAGATTTGAATTAGTTAGATGCTTTTAATTGTGGGTGAGTTGATTTGGGTGAACTTAATTTTGTTATTATTATTTTTTATTTATCTAGTCTAAGGAGAAAGTTTTAACCAATAAACTGAGGAGTAGTGTTGAATTTTCAAGAGCTTTCCATTTCTTATTCACTTCGAATGCAAATGAAAAAATAAAAAAACAGTGAACCAAATTCAAAATCTTTAGAAACAAAAAAAGAGAACAATCAAATTTAATTTAATTTGCTGTATATATACATTTTTTTTGCCGTACATACTGTGTAGTCAGAATTTTAGCTAAGGAGATTCGACTCCTGCTTAGTCAGAATCCTAGCTCTACCACTACCCTCATCTCCTTTTTTCTAGAGAAGTTTGATTCCGGTTTTGGAAGCTCAAGCGGAGAAACTGTTCTTAATGGTCATGGTCATAATCTGTAGATTATGGTGGCTATTGGCCCACATGTCCTTAGTTGATTAAAGATGGATTTGTTTCTCTTCTTGAGTGAGTTTTCAGTTATGGATGTGCTTTGTATGGTTTGTTGTAAGATGAGTCAGGTTTGGAGTATTGTTGTTAGGTCTAATGCTATGGAGAAAGATTATAGTGAAATATTGGAGTTTGGCTGCCGAAACTCTCCCCGGTGGTGGTGCAACTGTATATGGGAAGAATAGGCATTTCAACCGGATTAGATTTTTAATACGAAAAATTCTTGCCTAACTTTCTGTAATAATTTTCCTTCTAATATAGGGTTAGATTTTGGCCTTACTCTAGTATGTTGTGAAACCCATTCATTTGGGTAGTTTATCTTGATTGTACCCCTTTTGTTGTGTTTTTTTTTTGTTCATTTTAATGGTTGAACTTGTCAATGATACTTGAACTTTATCCTGCAAAAAAAAATCAGATTAAAAGAAAAAAAAAAAGATGAAGGCTTTGTAGGAAAGAGATTATGTTTTATAACCATTGATAATGATTTCATAATTATTGGCATATAATTTCACAAATTACTTGATTGTTCTCAGGTCTCTTTGCATGTGCTGTCTAAAAGGAGGAGGATTCAATGATTATTCGTTTGCTCTGTAACTCTTCTTTAATCGGGTTTGAATAAAATAGTAGAATAAGTATAGTAAAAATATATTCTTTTGAATTGTTCTTTTTTATTGGAACAATTACATATGGTTGATGTTTCTTTTGTTAGAAAATCTATGAATCAGGTGGCCTATTTACTAGCTCGGGCATTTGTTTCTATGTCAGGCAAACAATATTGAGGTTTCGACCCTCCATCATTTTTGTATGCAGCCTTAGCTGCAGATCTTGCATATTAATGAAATTCCAAATATGCATTTCAAAAAAAAATTATAGGCAAGATATTTCTCTTATTTTTCGTTATTCATACATAATCAATCATTAAAAAGCACACAAAACAGATCAAATTTGCTCATTTTCCAAACAAGTCCTTAATATATACTCCTTTCCTTCCGTATTATTAAGTCATATTTTTATTTTTGTTTGTCTCAATATATATACTTATATTTTTTTTAGATTGATAGTTAAAAAATATTAGACCAAATTATCTTTATTTATTTTATCTTGTAACTAGAGTTTTTTTAAAGTTAGTTTTAAAAATTACAATAAATATTAGTGGGATAATTTTATTTATTAGTCATTAATAAATTTTAAAAATACACTGGTATATAAAATAAGGGTATATAAAGAATTTTTTTTTCAAATTGAAATTTTTAACTAATTTAATTAATTTTTTAATCTATATAAAAAAATTATTGTCTATTAATACAAAATAAAAAGGATATATAACATAAATAAATTTCAAATTTTTTATCCCAACTACATTGTAGCCACTCTTATCATGGCTAATTTAACAAACACTTCCTAAAACAACAATCTCATTTTCTTCTTGGTGGGGAAACAATAATCTCATTGATCATCTCATGTTACTCATCCTTGTCACTATTAATCAACCATTCAAACTTGTCATTTTCTTCTTTGAAAACACCTTTTAATTGGAGTCAATTGACTAACTTCTTCTCTATCCTTTTGCAAAAATCCCCTTTCTTCTTTTCCATAAATACTAAACTAATAAATGAATAAAAAAAGAGCCAAAATAGCGACATGTTTGGGCACGACATTTGTGTCCAACATGGTCCTCGACGCCATTAACTTGCCCATGAAATCTGGGACACGTCACGTCACATCTTCATCTGCCTGCTTTGCTAGCTGTCGTCTGCAACCTCCGCTTGACACCTGGCAATCAGGGCAGATTAGGTGCACGTGGCATTACACTGCCTCGCTAGACCAAAGATTGAAGCACTGCAAGTTGAGGCTTGTGGGTCCCGCGGTCCGATCCCCTCGAGATTTTGGCGTGATCTTAGACTGTTGACGCTGTTTAATATTTTTATTATTATTTTATTAAAATTTTTAATTTTTAATTTTTTAATTTTTGTATTCATAATTTATGTGTTATTTTAAAAGTTTCGTAGGACGTTTATTCAATTTTTAATTAAATATAATTTTATTTTAATTTTTTAATTTTTATTTACTATTTTATTTAATATTTTCTACCTAAATTTATTAAAATAAAAATAATTCATTCGAAAAAAAATAATTCGTTAAAATAAAAATATTATATTAAAATAAAAAAATTATATTAAAATTCAAATATTATAAATAAAATATTAAATATTACATTAAATTAAAATATTAAAAATAAAATATTAAATATAGAAATGAGAAAAATAAAACGTTGGGATTGAATTGATAATTTGTGAAAGAAAAAAAATTTAATGGATTATTTTCAGAATATCGGTAGTTGACAAAATTTGATGAGTTATTTTGTTGGGAGGATTGAGTATTTTCATTGTTGTAATTCATAATTTTGGAGAAAAAATTGGAGTGGGAGTAATTTGAGAGTATAAAGAGAAATTTTAAGAATTGAGAGAGTTTGGGGAGAAAAATAAGTATTTGAAGTGAAAAATGATAGAAAAAAAATGTTTTTAGGGAGGTATTTATAAAAAATGGGTAAAACTAGTCGTTAGGGACTAAAAGGATATTTTTTCGCCCCAACGATACTCCAACAGTAATATTACCATTTGAGTAAATCTGATCAAATTTGACGGTCAAATTTTAATTTTTTTTAAAAAAATAAAAATATAGTATGTCCTTCCATAAAAAGATGAAATAACAGATCGAGACACAATAATTATTCTTGGTCTACGGGCCTAAGAACGAAAGCTCCGTTCTTATCCTTGTTAAAACCAGCATTAGGGAGGTGCTTTTGTGTTTTATCGCTTTCATTGGTGAGATTGTAATAGAATTTATGTCCTTTTGATTTGGACGTGAAATAAAATGTGGTGCCATGTCATAGATATTCTTTCTCAAGTAGTAGTTATTTTATTTTATTCGTCCAAAAAAGTAACTTTTTTATTTTTAAAGAATTAACCTTTTGTATACGTATATATTTTTAAAATTTTTATTTATATTATATAAAAATAAGAAAATTAATAAAATATTAATTAATATGTATTAATTGAATATATATTAATAAATTATGTTAATAAAGATAAATATTTTTGATTCAAAATATTTTTAAATAAAAATAAAGATAAATATTTATTTACACAAATATTTATCATATTATGATAATTAAAATTTAAAATTAAAAAAATAAAATTATCCAAAAAAAATGTCCACACCATAACTTTTATAGATATTATAATTATGATAATAATTGACTTGTCCATTTTTTTTTTAGTGAATCATAGACTCACGAAAGAAAAATTAATTATTCACATTGTTACAAATTCTTGAAATATTTCACATTTCACGGATCCCATGCTTTGAGCCAAACATTTTATATTCTTTAACAATAAGTGTTTATCAATTAAGCAATTCCACCTGCGCAATTGACCTTTTTATTGACTAATATATTTTATAATGACTATTTGTCTACAAGATAACATTTTTAAAAAAATATATTTATTTATTATTAATATTATAAAAAAACTAATTTTTATAATAATTATTAAATATTTTAATATTCTTAAATTTTGAACTTAAAATTTTTTTATCTTAGATATGAATATTTATTAACTAAATTATTCAACATCGACATCTAAATTATTCCTTTTCTAGTTAAACAAATTCTTTATCTTTCCAAAATAAATTTCAAAGCATATAAAAAAAAATTGTCAAAAGACCAGTAAAAAAAACCCCCAAATCATGCCACTCTTTTTATAAAACGAGTTGGTTAAGATCAACTAATGAAAATTTTTAAATTTTTAAAATTTATTACAGAAAGACTTTCAATACACATGGCTGGTATTAAAAATAATCAAGTTGTTGAGGAAACTTGTGTTAATCAAATTGCGTTGGTTAAGATCAACTAATGATATTCCCCATTAATACTGCCATGTTGGTTTATATTTATATTTGGTATATTTTGAAATTAAATTATATTGAATATAGATATATTCATGACCAAAATGATTTATATATGCCCTTAAACAGAAAGTGAAGTAAGAAATAAGATTTTTAGATTTGATCACTCCTCAATATTTTGTTTATAAATCATGTTATGAAACTGTGATGAAGATGATTTAGGTTAAGTTAGAAAAACTAAGATCCAAATTTACGGCCAAAGCCTTGTTTGGTACGGGAAAGTAAGGGAGGGAAAATTAATTACGACAGAAGTTACTTATCTTGACATATTTGTTAACTATTTTCATGATTACTTTTCTAGATATAATGAAAGTTAATTCTCCTACAGAGAAGAAATAAAAATCCAAGGCCCTCAAGTAAGCAAAAAATTATTTAGTCTTCAGTCTTCTCTTTTTTCTTTATTTTCTCAAGATATTATATTCTTTAACTAATAAAAAAATATTATCATCATACTTATTAAAAAGTATATTTTTATACCAAACACACCAAATTAATATTTCTCAAATAATATACTATCTAAATAATAATTTTTTCCAATAATTAACTTCCTAAAAATTTCACAAATTATACCAAACAAATCCTACAACTTTACCTGTGGGTGTTTCTGCTGCAAAAGTCAGTTAAGCAATCAAAAACCGATTACACCATTCACATTTCTGGAAGAACCGCTTAAGTTGGTTAAAGCAATCAAAATTCAATTATACAATTCATATCTCTACAAGAACAACTTCAATTGTTCGGTTGCCACTACCATAGGGACTTCTAAATGGAGTCTTCATCAAGGACTTTTAATTCTAACCATGGGATGGAAGACAAATAATCTGAATCATTCAATTTTTTAATGATTGGAACACAAGGTTGGAATACACAAAAATTTGTTGAGCCTATTGGGAAAAAAAATCGATCCTATTGCCCCATCTTTCCCAATTCTAGAATCCTTAAAATTCGTCTCTCACTCTCTCCACTACTTCAATCACTCTCTCGACGGCGTCAATCATCTTTTCCCGTGAGTCTCTTCTCTCCATCTATTCGGCCCACTCTCTATCACCGTGAACGCTCTCTTACTGTGTCGTTGCGCATTTTCTCTCTCGCTGCATTCTCTGTATCACCGGTGACGTCACTTTAAGAGGAGGTAATATTTTACATTTGTAGCGTGATTTGTGTGCCGTCGCTGGTGTCTCGTTTGTATGCGAATATTGTCAGATATTTGTTTGTGTGTTAAGTTTGGCTCCAACCCATGAAATGCTTCTCTCTCTTACCGCTTTGGGTGGGGGACTGTTTATGGATTGTAAAGTACAAGAACAAGTTGTTGAAGTGGTTTTGTGGGAAGTAGTTTGGCACTGCATATTGGTTACATGACTCTGTTTCAATAATTCATGTATGTTTAAATGGGACAGTAATGGAAGGTTACTTCAGCTTAATAGCACACAAATATAGTGGAAGGTTCCTTTCTTTTTTGAGTTCTAAATAAATCTACACAATCCTTTCTTTTTTGTGCTTCAGTAGTTTGGATAATTGTTTTCAGATCCATAATTAGTACGAATTTGACCAGCTAATAAAGTCATGTTTGTTCAAAACTTGGGGTCCAAGGTAGCTTAAACTCCAATCTCCCACTTTTTCCAAAAACCATTGAGGCCTTCCCTGTTGCCCATTCCTCACCCCCGTCACTCCGCTGCAATCCAAATTCCAGGCAAAATTAAAATTCCACTTTTTAATATTGTCAAATATTTATAAAAGGTTAGGTTGGCTCTGCTAAGGTTACTGTTATTTACTGATAAACCTGGTGTTTTGATGTGGGCATAGAATCCAATAGGGTCCCCAATATGTAGTGAATTAAGTGGACACATGTAAGGCTTTTAAGTGAAAACAGGTCATAATCATATCGCTATGGATTTGCATATACACTTAACATGGTATTGGATGTTGAAACTGGTGTTGCATGTTGTAGATGGTATTTTCTATTTGCAACTGGTTTTTATCATATTGTTTTTTTTATTATGTTTTTTTTTTCTGTTGAACAATGTTGAGGGCTTATTTTGTTTGAACAATTTTACAAAAAGTTTCTGAAAATTAAGACACAGAATTGATTCCTCTAGTTTAGTCTTTTAAATTGCATTTCTCATATTTGATTACCTTGAATATTTGATGAAAAGAAAAGCACCCTTTCATGCTCAATTTTTATTTGTTTTTTGTTTGAATTGCTAATATTTGATGAATTGAAAAATAATTGCAAGAACGGCTGCGAAATAATAGCATTAAAAATGGTCTATTAGGTTGCTTTGAAGAGACAACGATAAATTGAAGTACCTTATTTTGCAATGATACTTTGACAGGTTGTTGTTTAGGTTGCTAATTTCAGTGATTTTTAACATGTAGTTTGAGCACATGGAGGCAAGAAGGGATTCGCCTAAAACATCATATGCCCGAGGGACAAAGAGAAAATGGAATCCACAAACTCGAAGTGCAATGTAAAGTGAACAGACTCTCCAAAACATTTGGTCTTTGTTTTATGAACTTTTGTAGAAATAACCATTTAATGTGGCATTTTTATTTTTTGATTGATATTTTTTTGTAGACATACACCAATTCAAGATGTGGTTTGATCCTGTTGAAGAGATTTATTGAAAGTTTGATGGAGCAAAAATGTAACCTAGTGAAAGACTTGGGTTTGGGTGGTCTTATTGAACTTAAGTTGCAACAACATAGGAACAAGAAGATTGTTGAGTTAATGAGGCACTTCAATGCAGGAACATGAAAATTAAGTGTCCATGGTCGAGAACTAGTTATTTTTGAAGATGATATTGGAAGAATTTTAGGCTTACTAGGGGGTGCAAATGACATTAGTAAGCTGAGCATCAATTTGCGAGAGTGTGGCAGAAGTGTAAGCTAAATAAGGAAAGCCAAAAGGAGTTAATTGTGATGATGTAAGCTATCAAGAACAATGAGGAGTGACAAACCAATTTTATATTGCTTGCCATACATTGTGTCATTGGGCCCCCCGTCTTTGTATTGTGGCTCAACTAGTTTAGACTTCTGTGATGATGTGTTTGGACGACAACACATGAACTTGAGCAAATATGTACTAAATGGACTTGTGGCAGGCGCATTCGACTTCCACAATCAACTTAAAAATTTTGAAGTCGGTAAGAGTTGTCTCTTCGACTAAAAAGGTGCACCTTTGTTCTTGAGTGTTGGAATTTCAGACCACTTAATGACATTCATAAGCATACAACGCAGTGGAAATAACAAAAAATTTTCGTCTAGAATTCCACTAAGGATCCATGCATATCAACATATACAATTAGGATTAGGATGTCTACATTAGATTCAAAGTTCTTTTACGCTCGTTCGGATGGAATGTTGGTGTAACTTTTCGTATAAACTCGAAACACCCTTTGTCTCACGTTGCCTTTGCACGAACGCGTCTAGAGGTATCCACACAAACAAACTTTGTTATTTGGATTGGAGGAGTGTACTAGCACTCTTTTAGAATCTCTATTCTAAAAGCTCACAAATAATTTTCTCTCTTTGTAAGTGACACTCACTAATTCGGTCAAGCCATCAATAAGGTAATGTGTGCATCCTACTTATAGGCATATGAGGACGCGTAAATAGATAGCACAAGGAAGCCGAAATAGCTCTCCCTTCCCCTCCAAGAATTCGGTCAACACCTTAATTAGGAGAGGGTGTGCCGAATTCCTAACTAGTCACACTAGGGTTTGCCTATTCTTGTCCCATAAGAATAATCACTTCCTAATTAATTTTGTCACATACAAATTAGGGTTTTATTTCCCAAATAAGAACTCTCAATCAGTCATTCACTCTAGCATCGTGTTTTAAGGTAAAATACGCTAACCCTAACGTGTATGTTGATATGCATGGATCCTTAGTGGAATTCTAGATTGAAAATTTTTGTTATTTCCGCTGCCATGTATATTTATAAATGTCATAAACTTAATCACAAATTCCAACAAATGTGATGTATGATTATATATGTGTTTATGTATTTTGCATGGTGCATAGCATGGCCCTTTGTAATTTTAATGTGATTGGCAGTTTATATTTGTGGGATTATGTTGTGTAATATATATGTAATTTATATTAATAAATTTATTAAAATATTAATAAATTTAATTCTATTTAACGTAAATGGGCAAATGTCGTGGTAGGAGCAGGGTCGATCAAATCGTCTGCAGGTATGAAATTCATAAATATAAATGAAGTAGATCTCTTTTTCATTTAAAAAAATTCTGGAATCTTGGAATATATATATATATAATACAACATTATCACACAACATGTGTGTTTTTTATTTATTCCTTTAGTTGTCATGAAGACCAGTCCATGAAGAGAAATGCTTAAAGGTTAAGTCTTTGATCTCCATATTTTATGGGCATGTCATGTCACGTTTAATTATGCTTTTATTTATGCTTGTATGTGATGCATGTATGGATGATGTATCTTATAGAACGAAATGATAAGGGTATTGTAATACCCCCTAGTTTTAGAGTTAATTTGGGAATATATATTTGGGGTAATTAGTTGGAGTAATTATTTTGGAAAAATTGAGAATTTATTTGAAAAATTATTTTTGGTGATTGGAGGGTTAATTTTATATTTTTGGGGTTAATTTGGTGAATTATGAAGATTAGGGGTGATTTGGGAAGTGTTTGATAAGTGAAAATGATGAAAAATTGAAAAGAAAAAAAAGCTGAAAATCGGAACTGAACGACCGATTGTCTGTTTGGGTTGCCATGCTACAAGTCGTTCGTCGCTGGGGAAGAGTTGTTGTTCGCGTGTGTGTTGCTGGCATCCACGCGCGTGCTCTGGTAGCAGCTGACGACGTGTCGTTTGAGACACTGAACGCACGTGTGTTCAAGCGAGCCGCCAAACGACGAGTCGTGCGCTGTCATCTGTGTCCTCCGCCTTATCGTTCCTGTATGTTTCTACTGTTCATGGATCAGACGACAAGTCGTTCGCATTTCTTTTCTTCAACAGTGACCAAAACGACGTCATTGTGTCTGCATATTTTTCCATTTAAACCAGAACCGACATCACTTCTTCTTTTCATCATTTCTCTCTCGTTTCTCATCCAAATCCGACGAAATTTGATTCATTTTGCTCTCAAGACATTCCTATATCATATTTGAGGTATTTTCACCGTTTATTTTCCATTTTTGACTCCTTTTTATGCTCATATTTGCTGCTGTTCATGTTTGACCGAAAATCAGAATTGTGAGGAGCTAGGGTTCCATTTTGGCTGGATTTTTGGGTTGATTTGGAATTGTTTATGATAGATATATGTATGAGGAACAAGAAGGAACATAGATTTGCTTTGATAGATGACGAAATTATGGTTTTTCTTATAGGTTCCATTTTAGTCCGAAAATGCAAATTTTGGTTTGAATGGTTTTGGGTGGTTTTGGTTGAAACCAATAATGAAAATACACTCCAATGATGATTATAAGTTGATTGGTATGATCGAAAATATTGAATCCCGCTCGAATCTGAATTTAGGGTATTTTTGCAATATTTTTCGTAGCAGGGACTTCGGTGTTAGATCTATGTTTTTAAGGATTTTTAGAGTATTTAGATAGTTGGGAGGTATTCATTTGCGAGTTGGACATTTGCATTGCATTGCACTCATAAATTCGGTACGACCACATCACCATATATATTGATGTTGTTATGTTGTATTGTTACAGCATCTTGTGCTTGCCCGCACCAACAGCCACCCACCAGCGGTGCTTGATTTGGAGTCCTAGAGCTTGGACATCCAGGTGAGCGGATGACAGCTTTAGACACATAGACTGTGTCTCGAAACTGTATACATTTTT
>CAODLS010115610.1:0-14582 GCA_948243855.1 Flueggea neowawraea | reverse complement strand
TGACATCTAATGTGAAGTTCCATGCCGCTGTTGATTGAAATGTTCTTTCCCTTGTGTTAATTCTTTCTTTGCTTGAGGACAGGCAAAACCTTAAGTGTGGGGTAGTTTGATGAACACATAATTATACACATTTATGTGCATCAATTTATATTGTTTTGAGCATGAATTGAGCATTTGTCATAATTTTTTGTACTTTTACGCTTTATATTGTGTTTTCAGGTTAAGTGATGATGTCTTGAAGATAAGAAATGAAAGCAAGTCGAAATGGAGCTTGAACAATGACATTTGAGGCCTCTAGAGTTAGACACGGTCACGCGAAAGCAAGACACGACCGTGGACTGCTTGAGGATGCAAAACCATGACAAAACTAAAGCTCCACGAAAAGCAATTGCAGTCCACGGCTGTGGACATGCCCAAGGAATGAAGCACAGCCGTGGGAGAGATCGTGGAGTACATTGGAATGCTTAAATTGACAGACATGGACAACCTTGAGTGGACATAGACATAATGGCCGCGAACACGGACTGAATCTCGTGTTCGTGTCTTATGGCAGCTGCAGGTTTGAGTGGATTTTGCTGTACATGGACGAGACCATATTGCGTATTATTGAATTGATTGTTGTTGGCCTTTCGATTCTAATATTGTTTCGTGCATGTGCAATTGAGAGATTTTGTGCACGATTGAATGTTCATAATTGAGAGGAGTTGCATGCAAACCTAGAGATAGGTCAACATAAATCCTTCGGATTAGGGTCAAACCTAATAGTGAAATTCACATAACAGAGTGTTAAAGCAACGATAGGGATTTTAATTAAGAAGATATTCCGGTTAATCAACCTAGTTGTTAGGCATTAGCTAATTCTAGAGAGAGGTTAATATATCGTAGGAATTTCCACGGTCCAATTGCCTAAACAATTGCTTGAATAACGAGTCACTGTCACTTAATTCGGTCTAGGGGGATTTAGCATCTAGGTGTCGTTTTCCATCATTTGTTCTATCATTTAAGTAGAGTTTGTGCTTGTTCTTTGTTTATTTTATTTATTCAAAATCATTTTATTCATAGGCTAGATAATACAGGAAGAGTGAGTAGTTAATAATCTTAGTCTCTATAGGATACGACACTCGGTACTTAAGGGTCCACTAGCTATAGGTGATAGAAACACTTGCCTTAGTCTTTAGGTGTAGGCCGAAAAGCATATCAGAAATCAACATTCCATAACTGACAGCAATTAAGCAAGTTCAAAGGTGTGCTAAATTCCTCAAAGAATTATGCACTAATAAGAGAAAACTGTAGGGGAACAAGATAATTTCTATGGGAGAAATAGTTTTAGCTCTTCTGCAAAAGAAATTGCCTATTAAAGAAAAAGACTTAAGTATGTTTCCTATACCTTGAAAAATAGGAAATATTGGTTTTGCACAAGCTAGGTGTGACTTAGGTACATCAATAAATGTTATGCCATTATCTATTTATTATTCTTTGAATGTTGATCCCCTAAAACATAACGATGTGGTATTAACTCTTACTGATAGATCTAGTGTTTTTCTTTATGGTCTTCTTGAATATGTCTAAGTTCAAGTAGAAGATTTGGTGTTTCTCGTTGATTTTTATGTTCTAGATATGGAGGAAGATGGTGCTCCAAATTTTGATTTATTAATCTTAGGTAGACCACTCTTGAAAACAACTAGAATGAAAATTGATGTTCATGATGTACACTGTCAATGGAGTTTGATGGTGCTGTTGTCAAGTTTAACATAGATGAAACCATCAAATTTCCTATACATTATTCATGCATTTATGCAATTGATTCTACTAAGCTAATGGCGAAGAAAAAGGTGGATTTTTGTTTTGATGATCAATTACAGGATGTTGGTGCAATCATGGGGAAAAAGAATAAGGAGCTGAAAATAGCCGACGATTTCAGTGCTTCACGTCATGGCCATAGCGTAATCAAGGAATCGAAAAAAGAGGCTCCAATGGTAAACATTTTTGTATATGATACAATTAAGTATGAGCCCAGATTTGTTAGGTTGTTGAAAAAGTTTTGCACCAAGAAAAATAAGGCAAAAAGGAAGCGTATGATATATGTTCTAAAAATCGATTTTGTCGCCATTCATAAGATATTGCCACCAAAGAAGAATGATTGAGGGGCAAAGATTCTTATGCAGAATGACAACACTACCTTCAAGAAAGAAGTGGTGCGCATTAATATTGAGAAGGGATGCAGATTCAAGTTCGTCCAGCTAATAAAAGGTTACAGAAGCATTTCTTGGGAGGCAACCCAACCAAATTTTTACTTGCTACATTTTTATTTTAGTTTTGTTAGTTTTTCAGTCTTGGATTTATCCTTCTTCATGGCCTAATATTTTTTATGTCAATTTTTTGTTGCTTTCAAAGTTGTGTTTCAGTTTGTAGAAGAAATTTTGGTAGCCTTCCCATTATTCTAGATCAAAACAATAAGGATCAAGTGTGGTTTTCGTTCTTCTAATTTCTTGCCCAATTTTGAGCAGAACAATGTTTTTTTAGTACACCTTCACCACCCCAGAGAAACTTTCTTTCCCATCTACTCTTTAGCTTAATATTTGTTTTATAACATTGAGGGCAATGTTAGGATTAAATGTGGGGAGGGGATTTGTTATGTTTTCAAGAATTTATTTTTGTCTGTTTATTTATGTTTTGACATCACTTTGGTGTATTTTGTGCATTTTGTTTCCATGATAGTTTCAGGCTATCACTGCACGACCATGGCATGGGCTAGTGTTTTGCATATGGCATTAGGATTGCAAATGCATCATTTTGCATTCGTTTTGTGTCTAAAATTGTGTTTGTCATCAGGTGTTGATCATCTAAAAATGTTGAAAAATACTTCAAGTTTATTGATTTATTTTGAAACCCATTCTAGTTAAAAATTGGATTTCTATGTACCTTAAATTTAGATTTGAACAACCTCGGGTCCTAGAACTAAAGGAGTAAAAAAATTAACACAAAACAAGACCCATCAGAAATTTAAGCCCCGTTCGATGTTTTTGTTATATGAATTTAGTTAACCATAATAGAACACCACCAGAGTTTGACATGAGATACATTTCGAAACCACATTTATTTTAGAATTGAAACATCAAGATGACGAAAGGCATTGCTTGTGTAACCACTTATTTTGCCCTTTTCTTTGATTACAATACCTTTTTGACATTAGTCGTAGTATACACCTTTGAGCCTTGATATTTTCTTTGATTGAACCCGTTTTTAACCACTCCTATTTTCTTGTTAGACCACTCCATTTGCACGCGATGTTGAGAGTATTTAGTAGCTACACATGCAAATATTTATTTTGATTGTTGATGTTATATGCTCATGCTTCAATGAACATGCCCTATGTTTATTTTATGCTTATAATATAAGTACTTCAGGCTGCCCAAATTTTGACCAAATTTTGGATTTATGTTAATTCTATTGCAAATGAAAAAGTGTTAAACAAAAAGAAGAAAAGAAAAGAAATTTGTGAAAAAGGAAGGGAAGGCAACAAATAAATGGAATGAAAGTATTGGTTGTGGGTAGCCTTGTGAATGCAGTAAATCAACTTTGGTTAAGGACGTGAATTTTATGTTAGGAAGCATTAATGATGTGTATAGGGTTGTCATGTATTAGCTCATTTTGTCTTTGTTTCTCTCAACTTGTTCTGTGTTTGTCCTTTTGTTTAACCCCATTACAATATAAAATCCCTTTTTGATTGGTGGATTGATTCATGTATTTTTCATATTGGTGGATATTCAATTGATTATCAAAATTTGGGAAGAACTATTAATGGTTAGCGCGAGTGTAAACACTTCACCCCTAAACACTTTTGAGTGATTGAGTAAATATCTGTGGGGGTGTATTTTTTCTATTCCCTAGGGGGCACTATCGATGTGGAGACTAATCTTTTAGATTATCGGTTAGCCTAGAGCTAGTTGTGTTCTTTCTCAAAATTCTGGTACATATCGATTTGGGTTAACCTGAAAGTGGGGATAGGAAGGGTCATTTGAAGTTGAGTAGTTTATTTATCTTTGGATTATCGCATGCTTGAGGGAAAGCATGGTTTAAGTGTGGGGAGATTTGTTAGTGTTCATTTCACGCATATTTGCATTGGCATTTTGATATTGTTTTGCATGCATTATATCTCTATTTATAGTTTTTATGTTAGTTTTCATTTAATTTGGTTTAGGGACTGATTTGGTGCAAAAAGGATAGAGTTAGAGATATTTTATAGTGGAACCAGATTCTGCGTGCTTCACGTCATGGGCATGACGAGATCGGTAGTTTTGAAAACGAGGATAGTTGTGCAAAATCTGACATGACATCACTTATTCTAACTTTTAGAGGAATTAGAGTGTGGTTGCTGGAAGGAGAAAAACCCTAATTTATTAGGAGGGTTATTTTTGGAACATGAAAATAATTCTAATTAGGTTACAAGTTAGGTGGTGATCGTCGGCCTACACCTACAGATTTAGGCAAGTGCAGCTATCGTCTATAGCTAATGGACCTATGAGTACCAAGTGTTATATCCCGCAGAGACTATCATTATTAGCTATTCGCTCTTACCCTATTCTCTAACCGACAAATCAAATTATCTCAAATGGATAAAATAAACGGAAATCAACACAAGAACAAACACACACACCAAGAAGATAGAACAATCGATGGAAACGACACCTAGATGTTGAATCCCCTAAGAGCAAACTAAGTGACAATGTCTTGTTATTCAAACAAATATTCAGGTAATTGGACTGTGGAAATCCCTATGATATATTAACCTCCCTCTCGAGTCAGCTAACGCTTAACGCTTAGGTTTATTAACTGGAATCTCTTCCTAATTAACTACCATTGCTTTATCAATTTGTGAATTCCACTATTAGGTTTGACCCTAATCCGGAGGATTTATATCGACCTATCTCTAGGTTTGCATTCAACTCACCTCAATTATGAATGATCTATCACGCGAAAAATCTCTCGATTACTCATGCATGAATCAGTAATGGAATCAAAAGGCCAGCAACAATCAATTCAACAATTGAACAATAGAAATCATAATCGAATCTCAATGCCATAAAAAACTAAATGAATGAAAAAATCCAATAATCACGTAGCTAATCTAGGGTTCATCACATCTAGATGCATAAAGAATTAGTTCATGATTGCAGAGAGATAAGTAATAAGATACAAAGATAATCTAAAGAGAGAAAAATAACCCATGACAAATCTTTCGATCTTTCATACAATTCCTTCGATCTTGATGGAAACTCCCCTCCAAAAGCGATCTCTCCCAAAGACCCAATATTCTTCATCTCCAAACTGCATGTTTTTGGTGTATAATGTCGGTCTCTCTCTGTAGGGTCTCATTTCACGCTTTAAATCCCGAAATCACAACTCTAGGGCAAGACACAGTCACGTTAAATGGCCGTGTCTTGCTTTTTCCGTCCTTGTCTCACATTTGAAGGTTCAAATCCTCGACTGGAATAAGACATGGACAATAACACATGCCTATGTCTTGCACGACTCTATTCGTGTCTTCACAAAAAACATGATTTCTGCAAAACAGGTTAGGACACAGCCGTGTCTTAGCCTGATCCATCCATGTCCTTAGAAAATGAGGAGAAAAACACATCTGAATCCTCACATAGCCATCCAATGAAATTCCACGCCCGTGTCTTCATAAAATGCTACTGTGTCTTATCTCGAAAGCCTTAGAAACTGTCGTTTGAGCTTCGTCTTTGCTCCTATGCATCAACACATTGAAATATGATTTGAGCAAGATAATATGAATCGATTAAGTACCATAAATCATCAATATATATCAATTTGTGATAAAAATATTGTGAATGCAAATATATAAATATGTATAAATAAACATTCATCAAACTACCCCACCCTTGAACTTTTGCTTGTCCTCAAGCAAAGAAAGAATTAAACAAGGGGAAAACACTCTAACCAAATTCCATCGAAGGTGGAATGAGACTTCACATTATGTGCTAACAAAAATAAACTAAAGAGCAGACAATCTAAAATATGCATAGGGTACGCATAAACTCGAATTACCACCCCGAAATCACACACAAGACAGAGTTCAAATAAACAAACTAATCGATTTGGTTTAATCGCCTCTCCAAATCATCAATTCAATTATCATATGTGACATTAAGTTTGGGCAACATTGATATTGAACTTTAGACATTTATAAAAATTCAACCAACTCAATGACTTACTTGCTACAAACACAGTCAGTAAATTAAGGGTTCGAATTTAGTGCATTTTCTTTTTTCTTTTCTTCTTTTCACTTACTTTGGTTCCTACCACGAAGGATATTCCGTTTGATGCAAAAACCACTCATTTTTTATGAGTGTTCCAGTTGAAAACCCCTTGTGGCAGTGCTTTGCATACACATGTCCAAAGACAGTGGAGTAGATACCGAACCCCATATACTTGTCCCAATTTAGGTTCAAGCAAGTCAAGAGTAACCTTTGCATTCATTTACTTGTTCAATTATCATACCCGTATTCATTGCACAATTACTCAATACATTAAGCAATGAGCCAAACTGTGAAGAAAACAAAGAAAAAATTTTGATTACAAGCTCAAAACTAGTGTGGATTCAGAACATGCAATTCAAATCTCCTAGTAACCGATGCATATTAAAAATTCTCAGCTGTTAAACTCATTTGCATCATCACATAACATGCATCCCACAACCATAATATGAAGAATTTGATAAAAAAATTTCATACCCCTACCCCACACTTAAATTGTGCACTGCCCTCAATGTATGAATTAAAAAAATAGCACAGGTGAGAAGGGGAATAAAAGAAAGGAATTCTGGAACTTGCCTGAAAATAGGTCCGCAGAGATGAGTCTTGACGCGATCTTCACCTAAAGCTGTGAGAGTCCCTGCAAAATTAAAAAAAAAATCAAACCAAATAACAAACTCAAATAAAAGGGTAAATGCTCAAATTGAAAACGAACTGAAATAAAATAGACCAAAGAACATCCAAACTTGGGTTGCCTCCCAATAAGCATTTCTTTAATGTCATAAGCTAGATGTTGGTAGGTAAGACCAATCACAGGGGCTTGTATGCATTGCGCAACCACTCACACCAACTCCACTTATCGACTTGCCACACTAATTCTCCTCCTTTTTCTTAACGCGCCATATGAAATGACACGTTACCTTAAAGTCGGCTTTTGGGTCCGGTGTCTCATGCATCTATTTCTTCGCTTTTTTCTTCTAGGTTTTAGGCCCCTTATTCTTGACTCTGGTACCGTTTCTTAAACTTTAGGTGCATCAATTAGTTCTTCCTTGATGGGCATATATACCATATCTAACAAAATAACATCTTTGGTGGAAGAGTAAGTATCATATTGGTGTGCAACCTTAGAGTCCTAAATTTTAACACGATTACTTCCGACTCTAAGAGTTAGGAACCGATTATGCAGGTCAACAATGGACCTAGAGGTTGCCAAAAATGGTCTTCCTAGAATCAATGGTGTTTCTAGATTACACTTTATATCAAGAATCACAAAATCCATAGGAAACACCAAACTATCAATCCTAACCAATATGTTCTCTACCATGCCTCTAAGATGCACAACAAATTTATCAGCTAATTGCACCGGTACCCTAGATGGCGTGAGTTCTCCTAAGTCCAATTTTTCAAACAAATCAGAAACATGACATTCACACTAGCTCCTAAATCAACCAATGAATTATCAATATGCAAACTACTAATATAAACAGAAATAAAAAAACTCATTGGGTCTTTTAACTTTATAGGTAGCTCAGGTGTTGGTTGATTGTACTCATGTCCTTCTTCTTCCTTCTTTGCTTCGACCAAAAGTTGTTGTTTCTCCTCTGTTTTAGTGGCCAGCTTCTCACATACATAAGTGGTCGTTTGACTTGCTCCCTCCTGAAAAGTGTTGTAGGATAAGGAATTCGAGGCTTGTACTCTCAGAGCACCTTCTTTAGCTTGGCCTTAGGTTCCTCCACCCTGTGATCATCTACCCCACCAACAAAGATAGCATGTACTTGCTCCTTTGGACTTGTCTCAGTATTACTCGGTAGGGAGCCCGGTTGCCTTTAAGATAAGAGCTTAGCTATTTGACCAACATGATTTCCACATTGTGGAGAGACGCATCTAAAATTAAAATTGAAGCCCTTTGGTTCATTAAAGTAGTTTCTATTTAGGTGGACCGCTTTTCTGAGGCCTCTACATATTTAGTCATTAGCTCCTCAAGACTAGGCTTCTTCTCTACCACAAATGGCTGTTGAAATCCTGGTGGATGAAATTACCTCGGCTAACTTTTACCTTTCCAAGAAAATTTCGGGTGGTTCTTCCAGCTCAGATTGTAGGTATTGTTGTAAGGGTTATTCTGAATTGTTCCCATGACCTAAATAGTTCACGTTCTCCTTGTCGTATTGGGTCCCTTAATCCTCAGTCATCTATGTACACCATATATGAGCTACTTGCCATTCCATAGCAAATCCATCAATCTTCTTACTCAGAGACTCAACTTTTATGGCCAAGGCAATCACTACATCCACATCATAAACCCCAACTGGTTTATTTGGCTTAGAACGAGTGGTATGCCACTGATAATTATTCATAGCCATCTTCTCAATCAATTCTTGAGCAGTTTCAGGTGTCTTATTATTAAGGGCACCTCTTGTCGTAGCATCAATTATCTGTCTAGTCCTTGGATTCAACCCATTATATAAAGTTTGCACCTGTAGCCACGTAGGTAGCCTGTGATGTGGACATCTTCTCAACAGCTCATTGAACCTCTCCCAGGTGTCATAGAGAGATTCTGACTCAAGTTGTGCATAAGAGGATATGTCATTCCTCAGCTTCGCAGTCTTCACCGGAGGAAAGTACTTCAACAAGAATTTCTCTGCCATCTGATCCCAAGCAGTAACATACCCCTTAGGTAGTGAGTTCAACCACTGCTTAGCACTGGCTCTGTGTGAGAATGGAAATAATCTCAATTTGATTACATCATTGGTGGCCTTGTTAATCTTCAATGTTTCGCATATCTCTAGAAAGTTGGCCAAATAAGCATTTCGATCCTCATCCTGTAGCCCATCAAACTGAACTAACTGTTGCACCATCTGAATAATGTTTGGTTTGATCTCGAAGTTGTTGGCTGCAACAATGAGTCTCACAATGCTAGACTTAGTCCCCATCAAATTTGGCCTAGCGTAGTCCGACATGGTCATAGGTTGAGCCACTGTATTTATAGGTCCTACCCCTGCGATAGGTTGCTATGCTGCGCCTTGATTATTCATGTTTTCTTCCTTTTCTCTGTATATTTCCTTATCCCTTTCCCTGAGTCTATTTCTGAGGTTCTGCAATGCTATTCTCTTAATTTTAGGATCTGTTTCAACTAACCCAGAAGGAGTTCCTCGGGTCATATACTAACAAAACCTAAAAAAAAAGCAAACTAAAGCGTAATTTCAAATAGACAAATAAAGGAAAACTGCAAAAACAGTAAAAACTAAAAGCAAAGAAAATAAAATAAAAACAAAATAAATGGATAGATTAATAAATTTTGAGCTTTCCTAATATCCTAGTCCCCGACAACAGTGCCAGAAACTTGGTGATTGTCGGCCTACACCTACAGATTTAGGCAAGTGCACCTATCGTCTATAGCTAATGGACCTATGAGTACCGAGTGTTGTATCCCACAAAGACTATGATTATTAGCCACTCGCTCTTACCCTATTATCTAACCGACAAATCAAGTGATCTCAAATGGATAAAATAAATGGAAATCAACACAAGAACAAACACGCACAACCAAGAATATAGAACAATCGATGGAAAATGACACCTAGACGCTAAATCCCCCTAGACCAAACTAAGTGACAATGTCTCATTATTCAAGTAACTAGATCATGGAAATTCCTATGATATATTAACCTCTCTCTCGAGTTAGCTAACGTCTAGCGCCTAGGTTCATTAACCGAAATCTATTCCTAATTAAAACCCCGACATTTAATTCCACTATTATGTTTGACCCTAATCTAGAGGATTTATGTCGACCTATCTTTTTCTTTCCATGCAACTCCCCTCAATTATGAATGGTCTATCACGCGTAAAATCTCTCGATTATTTACTTATGAATCAGTAATGGAATCGAAAGGCTAGCAACAATCAATCCAACAATTGAACAATAGAAATCATAATTGAGTCTCAATCCCATAAATAAACTGAATGAATAACAAAATCCAATAATCACATAGCTAATCTATGGTTCATCACATATAGATGCACAAAGAATTAGTTCATGATTACAAAGAGATAAGTAACAAGATACGAAGAGAATCTAGAGAGCAAGAAAGAACCCATGATGAATCCTTCGATCCTTCATGCAATTCCTTCAATGTTGATGGAAAATCCTCTCCAAAAGCGATATTTCCCAAAGACCCAATGTTCTTCTTCTCCAAACTACGTGTTTTTGGTGTCTAATGTCGATCTTTCTCTCTAGGGTTTCATTTCACGCTTTAAATCCCGAAATCACAACTCTAGGGCAAGACACAGTCACGTTACAAGGTCATGTCTTGTTTTTCCCATCCGTGTCTCACATTTAAAGCTTCAAATTCATGACTGGAATAAGACATAGGCAACAACACACACCTGTGTCTTGCATGACTATGTCTGTGTCTTCACAAAATGTTTGATTTTTGTGAAACAGGCTAGGACACGGTTGTGTCTTAACCTGATCTGTCTATGGCCTCAAAAAACTAGGAGAAAATACATATGAATCCTTGCACAGTCATCCAATGAAATTCCACGCCCGTGTCTTCACAAAATCTGACCATGTCTTATCCCGAAAACCTCAAAAACTGTCGTTTAAGCTCCGTCTTTGCTCCTATGCATCAACACATCAAAATATGACCTGAGGAAGATAATATGAATCGGTTATGTTCCATAACTCATCAATATATATCAATTTGTGACAAAAATAGTGTGAATGCAAATATATAAATATGTATAAATGAGCATTCATCATTAGGTATGTCATATAAATACATAGTCATTAGTTTTACCTTCCTGACTCTTCCTCTATGACTAACTAATGTCACGACCCAAAGTCGAGCCATGACTGGTGTACGAGAAAGACTAGACCGGAGGCTCGGCCCATCTCATATAAGCCTCGGAGAATCAGACAACTACCCATTCATTTGTTATTAATCAATTTATTAAGGTAATATAAAACCATTTATATAAGAAACATACCTCATATATAATAATGTGATAAATTATCATACAAGAGTGTAAAAACAAATTAGGTGAATGTAGATAAATGACTATCGCAAAATACAAAATGTGGAAACCCGACAACCCAACAACATATCGATGTGGAGCTCTAAACAGACAAGGAGAGCCAGACCAAAAGGGCATCACTAACCAATAATGCGGACGCCTCACTGAGATGAAATGCTAGACGGTTGCTAAACCAATAATCAACCTGAAAATGTTAAAGGGTCGATTAAAATTTAGTGAGAAATGACACTCCAGATCGCCTCATACGTATGTCACAAAGACTGGTTTGAAATCATTCAAAAATACCGCATACAATATGTACGTATACATACGTATACACTCTACGTATAATATTCTCTTAAAGAACCATTTCTAAAATCCTTCGCAACTAGAGCAGATAACATGCAACAAACAGAATACAGATATACGTATACATAGTATATAATAGATGCGGATAGGGACCAGATACAGACAGACATCAAAAGGGGGATAGAGCCACCCAATAGATCAAACAGAATATGTGGTCTGGCCGGACACACTACTATCATATAACCTTGGAAACTGGGGAATTGACATGGCATTAGTATACCAATGGCTATGCTACCTCGTAGCTAAGTGTCCCTAATCCAAAATATACATAACTAGCAAACGGCATATAGAGAGGAAAATTATTTGCAGAGAATATATATATATATATATATATATATAACAGATATCAAAACAAAATATTGTGTATTAATAATCACATAAGCCGAATTATTAAATAATCAAACCATTATTCGGTCAAATTCCATATGTAAGCCGAACACACCAAAAACATATAAATTTTCAAAGGACACAACCTATGTATCTGAAGCTGCTATTCTCTCACCTGAGAGTCCAAGCAAGGATCACCAATCAAACACCACTGGTGGATAGCTACTCGTGCTGGCAACCACAAGGAGATGTATAGACATAACCAAACAATTATTAGTATGTGGTACAGTGGTAATACCATAATTCATGACGCGCAATGCAATGCAACCCTAAATTCCCCAACGCTACAAACACACTCCACTCAACATCCAAAGGAACCAAACATCCATATTACCAAAAATCTAGCCTTATAAACACCACTCAAGCATCCATCCACTAAACCACCAAAATACCAAGAATCAAATTCATCAAATTCGGATTCCCATGACCTAAGAAGACAAATCATCAAATCTCCAAACCAAACTCAAATCTAAGTAGTTCTAACTCTTATTCATCAAGATACATAAGAAACAACTCCATATTTAACAAGAAATCTATCAAAATCTGAAACCTTGGCTCGAAAGATACCCATTTCGTTCAAACATCAAAACCCTTAAAACCGAAGCTTAAACCTCATGCTTCCGACCTCAAAAAACCATAATCTAACACCTATTAACTCCTATCTCAACAGAAAATGAAGAATCTGAACCAAACTTGAAATTCGGCCAAAACCCTATAATGCTCAAATCCAAAGCAAAATAAGGAAATGGAGGGATTAATGGATGTTTCTTACATTAAGAATCGATGTAGAAGCAAAGAAGAATGGAGAGAAATTGATCTAGAGTGAGTTATGTTGGTTCATAGGAGTAAATGCTAAATGGGGGCAGTTGGAGGTATTTATAGACCCAACTATCGAAACGTTGCGTTGCACAAAAGTTTTGCCCAGGCTAGACTCATCTACGTGCGTAGTACCCTTACTACGCGCGTAGAACAAGTACTATGTGCATAACAAAGCATACAGCACGGGCATATGACCCCCAAACCCCGTTGTTCAAACCCAGGTCTTACCCAGGTGATACCTCTAGAATGGGCATTACGTGCTCAAACGGCCAACTGGAATGCCCTTCAATGCGAAACCCTCTACTACGTGCGTAGCAAACTTATAGTGCACATAATAGACCTCCAGATAGTCCTATGCCCATAAAATCTCTCTTCCAAACCACTTTCCAACTAAGGATCACATTCCCATCATACTTAGGATCGTCCAAACACCCATACATAACTGGAAATCAAACAAAACACTGCCTAAACCTTACCGAAATAGACAGGATAATACAATACATACATACATATATATATATATATATATACATACACTACTACTACTACTATTAATTTTCAAACACCTTTGAAATTCCCAGAGAGAAAAATCTATTTTCACAACACAGGTTTCATATAGACAGATTTTAGGATTCCTATCCTCTAATCCAAATTACATACAAAGGGTTAGACACAACAAAAATAAGATAATTTAAAAGACACAACTTATGTGTCTGAAGTTGCAATCCACTCATCTGAAAATCGAGCTAATAATGTAGTCGCTGTCCACTGGTAAAGGGTTTGTCGCCTCAGGAATTGAACAGACCTGAGAGCAGAGACAAATGACAACAATGTCAAATACGGTACTGTGGTATTATTGAATATGAATGCAATGCAGTACAGACTCGGACCCTCGAAGTCACTGAAAATCTATCCCGGGTGAGAATCCATCACCCTCGACCCTAAATATGAAATCTACATAAAATTACAGTTGATCCCCGACCATTGTAAAATTACAGTTTGGTCCCCAACCAGTGTAAAATTACAGTTTAGTCCCTGAGACTTAAAAATTTTCAAAACAGTCCCAAAAGAATGTCCAAATTACCAACTAAACGTCTGTGTGTCAGAATTCCCAAATTCTCTCTGAACTCCCAGAATTTACAAAAAATAACCTAATTTCTCAAAATTACAAATTTGGCCGAAGTTCTTCAAAATTTCAAATTTATACCTCAGATTTTAGAAATTAAAAATCTATATCCAAAGTCTCCAAAATTACAAATCTGGAGAAAACTTTCCAGAATTTACAAAACTAGTTAGAACCATAAGTTTATTGTAAAAAATACAGAACTCTCAATTCGATCGACAAATATTGAAACCAATCACCCACATTGATCGATCTCAACCTTATGAACATTAATATATCAACAATTTCACCAAACAAACAACAAAATCACCAAAAATTAGCCAAACTCGAATCTAACCCTAGCTCATCCAAAAACTCATCAAATCTTTCGATTCAAAGCTTGAATCGTGTTTATGTAAGTCCTATCTGATCAAAACACACCATTTTAGTGAGATAACAAAGTAATTTACGTCATTCTCATGCTCAATGTACGTTATTATCATCCACAATATGCGTCATACATCATCAACGTACATTGTGTTGCATCCAGCGGCCGCAGATCCGAAACAAAAATAGTACAACGTACGTCGTTCATGACAACATACGTTGATCAT
>CAODLS010115582.1:0-24865 GCA_948243855.1 Flueggea neowawraea | reverse complement strand
ACACTACCTAATCAATAGGTTACGTGTGTAATCTGATAGAGAGAGTTCGCGTACAAGCAACTCTTCACCATTATTTCTTGTTTTCTCCAGGTTCTAAAGATCCTTCAAGGGGTTAAAACGTAAAGTTTTAACTTGTTACTTTTGGTGAAAACAATAAGACGATTGTGTGAAGCGATTAGAGGTAACCATTCATACACGTTTTATTTGTTAGCATGTTTCCATTTTTGTTAATTTTTGTTTATGTGCAAACGTTCCTTGGATGTGTTCTACGTGTTTATAACATGTTTCCACTGCCCATATTTGATATGATCACACGTAGAGTTCCCAACAGGCACAAAACTAACAGTACAACCAGATGGTACTAAGAAAGCAGAATGTGTGTACTGCAAAAGCAAACTTGCTTTGAATAAAGCCAGAGCTACTACACAATTCAATAAGCACTTGGGGACCTGTGCTCGAAGATTGATTGCATTGAGGGGGCAAACAAAATTAACAATCAATACTACTGCAAACTTGTTAGAAAGAGTTAATGCAGT
Source organism: Flueggea neowawraea (assembly GCA_948243855.1). NCBI lineage: Eukaryota > Viridiplantae > Streptophyta > Magnoliopsida > Malpighiales > Phyllanthaceae > Flueggea > Flueggea neowawraea. Next base: position 24,329 of record CAODLS010115582.1, on the reverse strand, counting down.
GGAAAACTAGAAGTATGATCCTGCAAAGGTTAGAGAGGTATTTTGCCATATGCTTACGGTTCTTGAGTTGCCATTTGTTCTTGTTGAATATGAAGTGTTTAATTTGTTTATGAGAATTCTTATTCCTAACTAGAAAAAAAAATTGGTAGAGTAACTGCAAGAAAAGATTGCATTAGTGCTTACAAAGTTGAGAAGAAAAACATAAAAGTAATGCTGAAATATGTGAATAGAGTTAGGAGTGTAATCAAGTTGAGCCAAGTCGAGTTTTAGAGTGTTCAAGCTAGGCTTGACTAAAGTTTTTTGAGCTCGAGCTTGAATTCGAGCTTTTCTTAAAGCTCAAAATCTTGTTCAAGCTCGGCTCGTTACAAAAATCATGAGCTCATGAGATTGTTTGCGAGCTTTTCAAGCTCTCTTTAACAAAGGCTCAAATAAAATCTTAAACTAGATTGCAATTTCAAATTTAGCAAAAGCTCTAAAAAATACATTTAAGTTTAGGTTTGTACAATAAAATCATGTTGAGCATGCAGTTTAACAAAAAAAATTAGAAGTGTCAATTTGTTTCAAAATTTCACCATAATATTAGATCTTATGCAATCATGCTTGTACTTATAGGCACAGTCCAGGGATGGAGGGAGACAAGGGCTGTGGAGGCACGTGCCCCCACTCGCTGCCAGCCAAAACTTGCTCTGGCTCTGTCCCTGTAAGGTGCCCCCACCTTAATTACAGATGAGAGAGGGGCACCATTAGATAAGGAAGCTTTCGTTGGGTGATGGATTCCACCTCGTCTGATGTTGCATCTCATAACCCCACCTACGAACCCTAATTACCTTCCCCTTTCACACACAATGGTAATAATCTACTACCCTATATTCACTTTATTGATTTTTAGATTGGTTTCCTAGAAAGTGTGAGACTTTCTGGGTTTCCAAAGATGAGCATTGGTGGAATTGTTAATATTTTTTTTTCAATTTTTGATGTAGGCGTCGAAGAAGGATAAGGCTCCACAGGTCTGGTGGAGGCAAGCAGAAGAAGGAGGTGCGTAATGAATGTTCTATGAGTGTTGGTGTGATTTTATTATGATTTTGAATGCTTTATAGTATTCCAATTCTTTTCTTTAAATAGGTAGATTTAGTTTGATATTTTGCGCCGATTAATAATTATAGTAGGTCTATATTGTGAAGTTGTTAGATTTGATGTTTCTACCATAAAATTCAATGTTAAGATTGATTAAAAAGATTATGATGGAATTGGTTAATTGAATTGAGTTGAAGAGGAAGTTATCTTTGGGGATTTCTTTAGGATTTATTGAGTGTGCTGTTGGTTTGTGTAAACACACTTTAAGTCTTGAAGGGAAGAAGAAGAGATTTGTATGAAGAGACAAATGTTTTGTTTATATCTGTGAAGAGATGGATGTTTGCATCATAGCTAATGTTCTTAATAAATAATGGAGGATTGCTTGTAATGATGTAAATAGAATTACTATTGGTTTGACAATATACTACTGACTACTAAGTATTGTTGGAGTTTGACATATGAGTGGAATTTATTGCTTCTTAACTTATGCTTACCACCTATTTGATGAAATGTCATGGATATTTTTTTAATGGAGATTCAGTAATTAATTTTTGTTGTTATTGTGTTTTTTATTTCATGAGAGAGGGAAATAAATTGAACAACCCTTGTTATAATATATCTTGATTAATGTGCGGTTTAATTTCAAGTGATTATTATAGTATTTCTTGAGTAAGATGGAAAGTGAATGTCATTTATATTGATCTTATTTTGTCACAAGTAGGGGTCTAAAGAGAACTCTTTTAGTTTAAGCTATAACGAAATGCTTGCACATATGCTAACATAAGCAACTTAGCTAGCAAGAGCACTCCAATAAATTCAAGTATTCTACTACTTTCTAATGTTTGTGCATGGTTCTATTTCACTTTGAAGTGTCTTAAAAAATAACAAAATTGTTTTAGTTTAAAATTTTGTATTTTTTCTTTAGTTAAAACTTTCATTGGATTTGTTGCTAGTTACCATGTATTTATAAAAGAATTGTGCCCCTAGGTAAAAAATGTTTTGGCTCTGTCCCTGCCACAATCAATTAGTGCTAGCTTGTACTTTTGTTGATGTTGCTCAAATATTAAATATTATTCCAAACATAATTTTTTTTATAATTTAGTTTAAGACATATATAAATATATATACATTTATATATACATATACACATGTATATATATAAACGAGCCTACAAACGAGTTTGTTCACGAGTATGTTCATGAACACATCACCAGCTTTCTGAGCCGAACTTTTGGGTGTTCAAGCTTGACTCATTTATTGATTTGAGTTTAAAATCTTGTTCAAGCTCGACTCATTTATTTACAAGCCGAGTAATGAACGAGCTTTTATCGAGCCGTACGTCGAGTAGCTCAGCTCATTTGTAGCTCTAAATAAGGTTAGCATAACTACTAATTTATGGAAATCAGATCAGAATGTTCAATATATGGTTGTTACTGCTCATATTGTTGACTTTAATTTTAATTTGCAAAAGTGTCCTCTGAATTTTGTTGATGTGCCTCCACACACGGGATTATGATTTGTGATACTTTGAAAAAATATTTTGTTGAATGGGGAATTGAAGGCAAGGTTTGGATTTTTACAGTAGGTAACGCCTCTTATAATGATGTTGCTATTCAAAACCTGAAAAGTGACTTGGAATTGATTAGTAAGCTCCCTTTGGATGACAAATTTTTTCATGTGAGATGTTGTGCACACATTTTAAATATTTTAGTGCAATATGGTTCGAGTGAGATTGATGGAAATATTTATAATGTTCGTGAGATTGTTAAGTACATTGGGAAGTCGGTTTCTCGGTTGCTTACTTGCAGTGAAATTTCTAACCAATTGAAATTTCCTCAAAAGAAGCTTGTTTTAGATTGTGGGACAAGATGGAATGTGATCGGTGTCTCGCAAGCGTACGAGAATATATGTAGTTTTACCAAGGAGTATTCCAAGGGATATCAAACCCAAGGGAATGAGTACTAATGATGATCAATTCGAAGGACAAAAGCAATCAATAACATGGTGTGATTTTGGGGGGTTTATAATTAAAGATGCAAAATAGACAAAGACAAGCTATTGAAAATAAAAGAGATAAACAAGAAGAATAAAGCGTGATGACTTTCAAGATTTCAACTAAAGAGTCCTACTTGCTACATTAATGAATGAGGTCTTAGGATTGAGTGTTCTCTCCACCGAGCTATTCTAAAGCCTCTATCAAGGTCATTTATGTCATACTTACACTTACTAAAAAGGTCCTCTCGGCCTCAATTAACTAAACTAAGTTCATTAAGCCATTGGAAAATTTCATAGAACACCTTATGAGAAAGCAATATCTTCATCCTAAACCACACAAGTTTAATGCTTATGGGCCTCACCTAGCCTTCATCTTTCGATTCTTCAACTAGGCTTACCTAAACTACAACTATGGTGATCAAGTATAATCATAGTAAAGCATAGCAAGCCATCAAATCAAATCCATATGCAATTATTCAAATAAAGAGCATCAACATAATACCTATTAAAAATAAACTTCAAATATGGAATTCAAGGCACATGAACAATAACCATTCATTTAATTGCAAGTATTCATCAATAGCTTACATCTCTAAGTCCTAACAAGATATTTAACTACCATAATTAAAGGAAACAAAATAAAACAATACAATCAAAAATAACCCATAGTAATTAAACACAAATGTGAAGAATTAGAGGAAGAGTTGATGTAGAGAATCCTCTTCAAGTCTCCTTCAAGAGATTCCCAACCTCCAAGCTTTTCCCTTTTGTTCTTGCACAAAACCCTAAAATGATCTACCTAAAAAATTAAAAGACAAAGAGAATGATTCTAGGAGTCACCTAGAATGATCCTAATTGGGAAAATATGAGGAGTATTTATAGCCCACACGTGACCTCAAAACCCTACAAAAATTGCTGACAAAAATGCCTCTTGAATGCGCATTGGTCCCCATAACTTTCTGTTTTTTCGTCACTTTTTGCCTTCACTCTACAAGGGCCACAGTCATGGCCTCTAGGGACATGACCGTGGTTTGCTTATGCCCAAAATCATGGTCATGGCGCTTGACTCCATGACTGTGGTGTTTTCCTCTATGACCATGACCTCCAATGCCATGACTGTGACCTCTAATGGCCATGACCGTGGCCCTTCTCTGACTTGCCTAAGTGTGCCAAATGTTGGACAGTAGGTGGCCACATTCATGGCCTTCAATGGCCATGACCGTGGTCCAGGGTGTGGCGATGAAAGTTGCTCCTTTAAGCTGCTTTTTCTCATGTTTTCTTCCATTAATCTTGCAACTTTAAAATCATATTTTTCATGTCTTTTTATTCTCTTTTTTCATCTCATTTCATGCATTCCTCATCACCCTACACAAAACACGAAAAGAGTATAAATTCGTGGACAATTAAGTACACTTATGGCCAAAATGCTATCTTACTTATGGCCAAAATGCTATCTTTTTATGTTTGAATTAATGTGTAAATTTAGCATACATCAGAATGCTACTTAGATGATGTTATCAAGTACTATAGAGTTTAAGGATGTTTTTCCTCGGTATAAGCAACGAGATGAATCTTACAATTTCTTGCCTTCAGCAGATGATTGGGAAAAGACAGCTGTTGTTTGTTCTTTTCTTGAAGAATTTAATGCAGTTACCAATATTATATCAGGTATTGAATATCCAACTTCAAAGTTATTTCTTCCAGAACTTTTTTATATCAAGAAATTGTTGGATAATGGAATAGTCCTGATAATTTGTTGAAAGAAATGGTGAGGAAAATGGAAGAGAAATTTGACAAATATTGGGGTGACAATAATTTATTGATTTCTATTGCTGCAATTTTGGATCCTAGAAATAAGTGGAAATTAATTGAATATGCTTTCGAGGGTATGTATTCTTTTATGAAGGCACTTATGCATGAGGAGGAAGTTCGCTCTACTTTGTATGGTTTGTTTAATGAGCATGTTGAGATCTACAAGTCAAAAAAACTTGAAAAAACAAGCACAAATAGATTCTGAGACTGTGACAAGTACTTCAAGTTTGAGGAAATTTGTACTGAAGGGACAAGGTAGGGGAGGTCCTAGTTTGATAGTTACATGAGAAATGTTGATTGTTTTCAGTTGAAAAAAAAATTAAGGTGGATGTTTATTTGGAGGATAGTGTGCCTTTTCACAACGATGAGATTGATCCACCATTTGATGCATTGAGGCTGTGGAGGGAAAATAGCAACAAGTATCGGATTTTGTCGATAATGGCATGTGATATTCTCTCGATTTCTATTCCTACAGTTGCTTTTGAATCTGTTTTTAGTGTTGCTGGTAGAGTTATCGATCCATATCGTGCTTCTTTGGTACTGATACAGTTCATTTTTTGACATGTGGTGCCGGTTGGATTAGAGCTTCCTATGACATTAAGAGGAAAGGAAAGATAAAAAAATCATATCCTTATTTTTTTTTTGTATATGTTAATATTGTATAAATGTTTCAATGTTTTTAATATTATTTTGTAGGACTCTTCTTCTAAGGATGATGTTGGTGAATATACGCTTTCTTGAATGAGTGAGATGAAGAGTACTTTGATATTTTATTAGAACATTTTGATGTTATTATGATATTTATTTAGATGAATTTGGATTGTTTTATGGATTATTTTATGTATTTATGGATGATTACATTTGGTATTTTTGTTGTCGAATGTTGAATGTTAAAGAGTTCAAAGGACTCATTAGGGAATGGTGAATGATTTATCCAATTTGATTCTGTATTTTTCTTATGACATTATTAACTATTCCCCTTGTTTTCTGTTTTAAATCTTGCTACAATTTTGATCACTTGTGTTCTGTTGATGGGTACTTGAAACTTTTTTCTCGAAGGTGTAATGGAAGATTTCTTATTTAATCGTATAAAAAAAAGGTTCAAAAGACTGTTTTTTATATGTTGAAATCGAGCTCCTAAATGAGCTGAGCTGAGCTTTAAAACGAGCTTTCGAATGAGCCAAATCGAGCCTAATAACGAGTTTTCAAATGAGCCGACTAAAACGAGCTTTAAACGAGCTAAACTCGCGAATGTAAAAAACGAGTCTTAATTGAGCCTAACTCGAGCAACTCATGAACTCCAAATAATCAACACGAGCTTGAGTTCAAACACAAATAATAGCTCGTGTCGAGCTCGAGCTTAGGTAATTTAAGCCTTGATGCTCGAGCTCAACTCGATTACAGCCCTACCAGCAAGTTGTTTCAATAGTTAGTATACTGGTCCTGAGCAAAATATAGACATTAAAAGAGTAAGGATCTAACAAAAAAATTGTTGTTTTAATGGGGTTTTCTGGTATTGGCTGAAAAAAAGTAGTCGGGTTTGAACGTACGGATTGGAGGGGATGATGTTTTAGATGGGTAAAATTGTCACAATTTAATGACATTCGAAAGGAGTGACGCACATCTTAACATATAATGACTCGCTTGACTTATTGAGGATCAGTTCATAAGCTTTTGAATCTAATATTGACATCACACTTACTTCTTCTAGTAGAGACTTACGTCTCTCACCTCAAGGCGTGCATCTCTAACTAAAGTTTTCCTAACGTAATCATTTACAACTTCGATCAACTCAAACTTTATGTTTTCTTCTAATCCTAATCATGCAAACATCACCCTAACCCACTTTACTACCTAATAACCATTCGATCCGGTTTAAGCGAGATAATCATTACATGTACAATGGTGATGGTTGATTTAGTGTGAAGAGATTTGGATCCAAATATAGAGAAAGCGAATACTAAAGGAAAAAAAATACATTTCAATTTTTCTGCTGCATATATTTGACAAAAATTTGACTGAGTGATGACAAATGAGTATCTAGAAACGAAAACACCAAACCAAAGACTATGCCAAACCATAAGAATGGTAGGGTAATTCACCCTTATATAATTTTACGCCACTTTAATTTGGTACTACTGTACAAACCTATTTAAATTGAATTAATTACGCAAGCCGTCACATTTAATTTGCTAATTTTGAATTCTGCCACACAAACTTTCTAAATACCTGAAATATCACTTTCCAAAGTTTTACACATGAGAACCACCATCTCAGCTATCTCAATATCATAATGTCTCATCTACCACAAACTTAACGAAAATTTTCATCCAAAATATAGCGTGTTTTTATGTCTCTTCTTTCTATCTTCTCTCTCTCTCCTCTTCTTCTTCGGACCTGTCTCTTCGTCTCTCCTTCTCACTTGCCGCCCTCGACAACCACTCTCCTCTCTTCTCTTCTCTTCTCTTCTCTTCTCTTCTCCTCCACCAATACCTCTTCTCTGCCACCTCAAAAATTACTTTCGAAGATGTGCCACCACTGATCGCTATGTATCTATATCTCTCTCACCTGGAATTGTGACAGGAGAAAGGTTACAAAATCGAGATCTAGTCGATTTTAAGAAATGAAATCTCTGTCGCTATCTGTACTCCACTGCCTTCGTGAGACATAGTGTAATCGAGCCGAGCTGAGCTTTAGAACATTCAAGCTTGACTCGACCAAAATATTTCGAGCTTGATCTTGAAATTGAGCTCTTTCTCGAGCTCAAAATCATGTTCAAGCTTTTCACAAGGCTCACGAGCTCTTTGAGCTTGGGTCAACAAATGCTCAAATAAAATCGTAAATGAGTTTTGCTCATTCAAATTTGGCAAAAGCTTTAAAAAGAATACAATCATGTTTAAGTTAGTTCAATAAACTCATGTTGAGGATGTCGTGTAACCAAGAACTATTAGAATTTTCAACTTGTTTCACAAGTTCAACCCAATATTAGATCATTTGCGAACATGGTTGTATTTTTATAAGAATGGTCAATTAGTGTGAGCTTGCACTTTTGTCGATGTGGCCAAAATTTTAAATACTATTCCAAACATAAGCATATCTTTTATAATTTAGTTTAACACAAATATAAACATACATACATGTTTTCCCAAGATGGCAATCCAAAAGGGTGGTGAATTGAATTTTTGACAAGTTTAAAAACTTTTGCGGAATATAAACAATAAACCAATTCACACAATTATAAATATCACAAACAATAATTAAGACAACAATGACTATAAAAGAGTTAAGGGAAGAGGTCCCAATGGGTTGGGTATTGCGGTAATTACTTAGTGTTTACAAGTGGACGTTCCAAGTTCGAACCTTGGTAGAGGTAGGGGTAAAATAATTGATTTGGACGTTCCACCCCTCTACCTTAAAAAAAATATTTAAGGGAAGAGAGATTAAAGCCGTCGATCTATAGTGGTTCACTCCTCCTTGACCTATGTTCACTCCTCAAGCTGCGCTCAAGAGTTTGAATCCACCAGTGTCCTCACTTCCGGGCGGAGGCAAGCATTTTTACAATTCCCTTTGTTTTACAGGATCACAAGGAACCTTTACACCACTATTTTTTACGAGCTCAACTAGCAAATCTTTGCCACTAGTTTTTACGGGTTCAACTAGCAAACCTTTATACCACTAGTTTTTAAAGATTCAACTATAAAACCTTTACACCACTAGTTTTTGTGAGCTTAACTAGTAAGCCTAATCACTTCTACAAGAATGAAGTATTTTGAGTTTCAACTCAGCACAATAATATACACACCACCTCTAATGTGTTTTTCAAGTAATAAGAACAATGGTGAGTGTAGAAGAGAATGTACAAGCAAGTGATGAATGAGAGCAAAGATTGATGCAATGAGTATACAAGGTTTCTCTTATGTTTTTTATCTCCCAAACCTGTATTTATAGCCTTCTCAACATTTCAGACCGTTGGGACAAAGAATATAGCTGTTGTGAATAACATAGAGTGTCATCATTGCACCTGTCACAGGAATTACATGCGCAACTCACATGTTGCGTATGCAATGCCTTCTTCAAGGTGAATATAGTCGTTGTGAATCACATGGAGTGTCATCATTGCATTTTTTCAGAATACTTGAGTGCGTAACTCCTTTATTGCGTGCATAACTTGTTCTTTAAGGTGTGACCATTTCTCTGTAATCATTCCAAGTCAGTAGCCGTTGTGACAAGTCAGTAGCCATTTTCAAATGTCTTATCAGCTTCACTTGCATGCGTAACCCTTCTTCATTTGTTCAAGCTTGACTTATTTATTAGCGAGCGACTTGGCTAGATTACAACCCTTTAGACGTGAGATTTTCAAGGCTGTATGACGATTAAAACGCCGCCCTGATCTGAAATTCACCTCCAACGAAGAGAGAGAGAGAGAGAGAGAGAGAGAGAGAGAGAGAGAGAGATTCGTGCTGTCAAACCCCTAGCCATTTCAAAGAACCAAACCATAAGAGATGAGAAGAAGGTTTTCAGATTTGTGCTTATGCAAAATTATTTATATAGTCCTACATCTAAACCAGCGGTTACAGTGCAATTTGATCGGTTTTGCGGTTTGTGTTTTATTAAATATATAAAAAAAATTAAACAACTAAACAAAATAAAATAAATAACAATATTGAAAAATAAATTTAATATTGTTTCATTAGAATTATAATGTCTCTAAAATATGAAACTTCCTCAAAAATAAGAAAGAATGTTTCAAAATACATTAACCTTTACGAACTGTCCTCCAAAAATAAGTACAATTATGCAGTGTTTTCACTATCTTTCAATTAACATCTAACTAATACTAATGTATACCAATTGTTAGCATCCAAAATATATATTTGTCAGCTATAAAGAAATTTACAAAATTGCACATAATTTAAAAAAAACTACAAAATATACAATATGTGGTTACGCAGTTGTGGTTTGGTTTGAGCGGTTTTAATACATTATTAACAGCAGTCGAATCACAAATTAGTGAATTTAAAAAATTATGATCTGCAACCAATCTGAATCTACAAAAAACTGCGAATTGCGGTGCGATGCGAAGCGAATTGGTCTATTTTGAGGTTCGGCGGTTAAACCTTACACCCCTACTCTCCCTCCTCTCTCACCTCCTATCCTACTACTTTCTCCCTCCTCAATTTCTCCCTCTTCTATTTTCCAACATACTTTCTCTCTCCTCCCTCAACTCCTATCCTTCGCTCTCTGTCTTCTCTCTTCGACTTTCTCTCTCCACCGTTGCAATCACACCTCGCATCCTCGATCAGTTTCTCTTCTTCTCTAGCTTCATCGTTCTCTTCGCGTACTCTTTTTTGGTCCATTCCTCATTTCTCTTTTTATTTTGTTTTCTCAATTTATCGACGAGAATGAGAGAGATGGAGGCATAGCGCAGCCGAGAGAGAGAGAGAGTGAGGCGCGACAGAGTGCAAGAGAGAAAGCTTGCTGGGAGGGCGGTGGCTAGGGTTCCGTCCATGAACAAGAGGACTTTCTTTTGTATTCTGTACTCATCTTCGTATCTGGCAGACTGAGAACATTTTACACTCATTTTCGCATATAGAATACTAAGAACATTTTGTACTCAGTACTCCAGATACGAAAATTGAGAACATTTTGTGCTCATTTTTCGTATTTGCAAAATTGAGAATATTTTCTTCTCATTTTGTATCTGGAGTATGAGTATATTTTGTTCTCGTTTTATACTCATTTTCTATCGTTTGGTCAATTTTTTTTGGTGTATAATCAACTTTTTGACACGTGGCCAAACTTATGATTCTCAGTCAAAAAGTCAAATTTTGGCATTTCTGTAATTGCATTAAATTAATTGACTTTTTTTTATACATTTTGAACGTTGTTACATTTTCTAAATTTATTTATTTTTTGAATATTTTAGAGCTTTTTCCTTTATTTTAACAACAAATGGAGTAGAAAAAGAAAACCAAAAACTGATTTTCACACTAATAAGACCCACAGTTTTTTTAATGAAGCAGAGACAAAAAAAGTAGAAATAGAAAATAAATTCAACTAATAAAAACATACTAGTATTTTTTTATAAAATAAAATATATGGTTGAATCTCTTATCCATTTGATTTTGGTTTTTGGGGAACAAAGGCTTACCAATTTTATTAATTTTTAAAAAAGTTTATTTTTATTATTATGAAATTACCAACACCTATATTTATAATAACATAATCTAAAATCTAATTAAATTCATGCTCTAATAATGAATCCTAATTTCTTTTTTTTTTTAAATTCTAATTTAATTTGGTTTAAAATTCGTACAGTTTTGATTAGGTGGGAGAGAGAATTAATCCAAGCAATGACATGGCCACTAAAAGGGTCTCGTCAAACAAACATAAATAACTTGACTAGTAAACACTGGACAAGCATTAAGCTCAGACCCGGAGAGGCAGTTAAACCCTCAGCGTCAGCGCCAGCATCGTCCTCTCCATTGCACACACACAGAGAAGATGGAGGGCTCTGATCATTCGCCTCATGCCGGCGAAACAATCAGCAAGAAGTAAGTCTCTCATTTATTTCTTCTTTCAATAACATCGTCACTGTTTCGTTATGTTAATGTGATTTGCTTTTTTCTGGAATTGTGACGACAGTGCTAGCAAGAAGGAAGAGAAAGCGAGACAGAGAGAGGAAGAACGAAGACGCAAAGAGGAGGAGAAGACGGCTAAGCAGGTTGTTTTTTGTTTCTCTTTTTGCTTTTATCTAAGCCATTTTTTTGGACTAGGTTCTTTGCAACATAGCTAATTAAAAGTTTTTTTCCTCTTTTAATTCTTTTCATGTCAAGTAAAAATAGCTTAGTAAAGAACTCTATGAACAATTGTGGAATTGTGCATTTGTGGCGTTTGTTTGGAATTTTCATCTGTCAATTGATTTATATACTGTTGGTTGCTATATGTATACTTGAGGGATTTAAGGTTTCATGGTATGGGTGGTTACTATCCGTGGTTAACCTTTCATAGGCGGCTGCCAAGGCTAGTTATCAAGGCCCCAAGTCTGTAGCAGTTGATGATGAAGATATGGACCTGACAGTATATATCCTATAACGATTTCAAATTGATCTTTTTCCCTCTGCTGCTTTGTGTATTTGAATGTGATGACTAGACTGTTAATTATTTTTGTTCTGTTTTGCTATAATGCAACAATACTTTGAGAATAGGTTGAAGTATCTAGCTGCTCAAAAGGCTGAAGGGAAGAACCTATATCCTCATAAGTTCTTTGTTACAATGTCTATTGTTGAATATACACATAGTTGTGGAGGTTTAGATAATGGAGAGCATCGTGAGGATGTTAGTATTTCTTTGGCTAGTATTTACAAGTTCAGAAACTTATGTTTCGTAGTTCACTATTTGCCGCTCTCGTGATTCGTTTATTGAAGTTCTTTTATGTTTTTTTTGCAAGGATGGATAATGAACAAAAGATATTCGTCTTCAAAGATTTTCTTTTATGATTTGCATGGTGATGGTGCCAAAGTCCAGGCTATGGCCGATGCAAGGTATCATAGCAGTTCCTTTTTTGTTCTTGTAAACTGAAACAAATTTAACATATATAATCCTTTTCCCTTTTGTGGTTGGAGCTTTATCAATTGTTATGGAAAACTTGTATTTAGAGGTGGAATAGTTTTTGGTTTACATTCTTGATGTCATTGGAAAGGACATGATGGGAGCTTATTGAGTTTAATTAGTTGGAGGATTTATGCATTCAATAGTGTGAAGTGTGGACTGGGAATAACCTTTTTTTGGTAACAATTGGACAGCTTTTCTGAACCATCTTGTGAATTGTGACTTGAATTTCTACAATTTTGATGCCTCATTGTAATGAAAATTATCGGAGAATATAACCAAAATTTAAAATTTAAAAAGGTGTTCATTTCCCCTTCTCACTACACACATATTGTCTTACTTTTGAGTTCATTTTTCTATTTCAAGTGAACTGAGAAAAGCTATTTCTGTTATCTCAGCAAGTCAGACATTGAAGAAGCTGAATTTTCCAAGTTCCACTCTACTGTGAAGCGTGGTGATATTGTTGGTGTCATTGGATTTCCAGGTTTGAGTAAGATAGTTTCAATGGATTTTCTATTTTTGTTCAGTTAAGAGTTTTTTATTCCAGAGTTTATTAAATAAATCATGAAAATAGTTGTCGCTGCCCAAAATTTTTGTAACCATGGAGAATGTCACGACCCATTCCCGAGACCGTGACCGGGGTACGAGGTGAACCGTCTGTGGGGGCCTGACCCATCTCGCACAAGCCTCAAAGATACAGAAACTATAAGTCCATATATTTAAATCATTTTAATAAAACCATTTTTGAGAAAATCATATATATATGATTATAAAATATATCAAAAATCAATACAAGCGATAAATTGCAAATCCAATATCCCCCAAAACAAACCTACAACCAACGGACTCCATAATCCAACAGTATATTAGAGTGGAACATCTAATACAAATGAAGTAGCCCGACAAAAAGGGTGCTACTAACCAAAAGTATCTATCTCACTGGGCGAGGATATCAAAAGTTACCGAGTCGAATCAACCTGCACCATAGAAACAAGGCAACACAGAAGAACAAAGGGGGTCAAACATAGTGAGTGAGGGACAACACTCTAGAGTGCCTCATACGTGCCTCACAAAGACTGGTTTGAAAACCGTTGGAAAACTATCACATGCACGTATACGACAAGAATGTATATATATATATGTATACACATTACATACATAGTATGGTTTCAGAAACACGTTTACACCCAAGACAACCACATGCGCTTTGGCAAAATCGATACTACTAGTATCATAATCAAAAACAATATATACGTATTATGAGACTAGTAACAATAGTGGTGGAAACTGCATCACTCAACCACCTCCATAATGATTGTAGACTCTGCCACTAATCCGGTAACAAATCATGTGCTGGGCCAGGGTACATAGCTATCGACAACCCTGATAGCTGGGTCAACCATAACTTGGTATACCAAAGGCTACGCACCCCGTAGCAAAGGTTTTCCATAATCAAAAACCATTATCTCAAATCAATCAATGCATTCAGCATGAAAAACAGTCAAAACATATATACCAATATATATATACATAATTATTTTCCAAAAACAAATAGTGAATATTTTATTTACATAATCCAATTATTCAATTAACCAATTTTTAGATTAGTCCGGTTTCAAATATGTGTTATACACATCAAAAACATAAATAGTTTTGAGACAACCTATGTGTCTGAAGCTGTCATCCACTCACCTCGATGTCCAAGCTTTAGGACCCAGTACCACTGCCAGATGGCTGATCCAGCTGACAAGGGCAGGAAGCTAAAACAATTATCAGAAACAATAACATATTAAAAACAATGATATATGAGTCACTGGTACTGTGGTTGCACCAAAATGCGTGCACATGCATATGAAACCCTCAAAGATCGCTTAAAATCCAATCCGAAAGGGAATCTATCACTTTCGACCCGAAACCCACATAAAATTACAGTTTGGTCCCCGACCAATGTAAAATTATGTTCTAGTCCTTGAGACTTGACATACTACCAAATGGTCCTCAAAGCAGTCAAAATCCCCAAATTAGTCCTCAGATTCTCAGAATTCACCAATTACAAAATGTCACAATTTGGTCACTCAGAACTACTGTTTACTCGAGTTAGTCATAGCTAACTCGAGTTATATGTGGTCTGATTTACTCAAGTTAGCCAAGGAATAACTCGAGCAAATCATGGCATGTTTTACTCGAGTTAACCCAAACTTAACTCGAGTAAATCAGGGCCTATCATACTCGAGTTAGCCAAAATGCTTACTCAAGTAAGTCACTTACCCAGATTGTCCAATTTGACCAAACACTCAAATCAACCGATACAAATCACTCTTAAACAACTACATTTACCCTAATCATACTCCTGAACACGAATCTATACTCAAATACATCAAAACAACTCAGAATCTCTCAAAATCACCCCAAACCAAGTTGATCAAACCCATTTGAACCTAAAACCCTAATATGCATAATGTTGCATAAAACATGAGGAAAGAAACACGATCTTACCTCAAGAAACCCAAACGAAGTGCTAAAGAACAACTTGAGAAAGATTGGAAGTGTCTAAGAGGAATGGATTGGAGCAAATGACGGATTTCGGTCGGTTTGGGTCTTTTAAAGACGAAGAACACCGAAACGTGTTGTTCCATTTTAGCATAGATAACTTGAGTTACACAATGATTAACTAGAGTTATATGGACCTCCTCTAACTTGAGTTGCACTTCTGGATAACTTGAGTTGTATAGGGGTCACATAACTCAAGTTACCTCTTACTCTAACTCGAGTTATCCACTCTCCAGACTCTCTACTTAAGGTTCCAAAACACAAAACCTACATGCTCATTAGCATTATCGACTATCAATCAAAACTTCAAACTCTCAATGAGGATAACCATCAATGAGCATCAATCAAAACTCCAATCGCTATAGGGAATACAGCTGGAACGGACGGAATATTACATACTTCCCCCCTCAAAAGAAATTTGTCCTCGAATTTTGAAACAGAACTAATCGAAGTCCTTTTCAACTCTAGATCTCCCACAATAGACCTACACCAAGGTCTAGGTACCCGCCTTAAAACATAGACATTGCATACCCAACACTCAGTCTACGTACACCTATGCAACATGATGATGCCAAAAATAGAATGAATTGCAAAGTATGCAAAAACATAAAAAGACACTGACCTAAGGATCAGTTACGTCGAACAGGTGCGGACATCTGCGCCGCATCTCCTCCTCGACCTCCTAAGTGGCATTCTCAACAGAATGATGCCTCCATATCACTTTCACTGAAGCAATCTCCTTGTTCCGCAACCTAAGGAATAACTTGAGTAAATCATGGCATGTTTTACTCGAGTTAACCCAAACTTAACTCTAGTAAATCTGGGCATATCTTACTCGAGTTAGCCAAAATGCTTACTCGAGTTAGCCAAAATGCTTATTCGAGTTAGTCATTTACCCAGATTGTCCAGTTTGACCAAACACTCAAATCAACCGATAAAAATCACTCTTAAACAACTACATTTACCCTAATCATGCTCATGAACACAAATCTATACTCAAATCCATCAAAACAACTCAAAATCTCTCAAAATCACTCAAAACCAAGTTGATCAAACCCATTTGAACCTAAAACCCTAGTATGCATAATGTTGCAGAAAACATGTGGAACGAAATGTGATCTTACCTCAACAAACCTAAAGGAAATGTTGAAGAATAACTTGAGAGAGATTAGAAGCGTCTGAGAGAAATAGATTCGAGCAAATGACGGATTTCGGTCGGTTTGGGTCTTTTAATGACGAAGAACACCGAAACATGTCGTTCCACTTTAGCACAGATAACTCGATTTACATAATGATTAACTCAAGTTATATGGACCTCGTCTAACTAGAGTTACACTTCTGGATAACTCGAGCTGTATAGGGGTCACACAACTCGAGTTACCTCTTACTCTAACTCGAGTTATCCACTCTCCAGACTCGCTACTCAAGGCTCCAAAATACAAACCTTACATTCTCATTAGCATTATCGACTATCAATAAAAACTCCAAACTCTCAATGAGGATGAGCATCAACGATCATCAATCGAAACTCCAACCGCTATAAGGAATATAGCTGGAATAGGCGGAATATTACAGAAAACATCTCCATCTCTACTTCCGTGCCTTTACTTAAATTTATTTCTATCACTTGACCATCAAGAATTAACAAAATTTTTATGAATATGAAATTGTTGGATGGATACTTTTTACTATCTATATTTTTATTGGCTAGAGGATAGGGTTTCTATGTTCATATCTTTTTGTTGGAAACATGGTGTGATAACGTCAAGCATGGTACAGAAGGGGTAGAGAGAGCTCCAACATTTTGGAAGAAACTATGAAAGTGTGTTGAGTCTTTTTTTTTTTAAATTTAAATTGAAACTATTCATAATGTTTTTAGAAAAGTACTGCTGTTTGTGTAGATCTTTTGTTTATCATTATATTTTTGTCAAAGAATGTATGACTATATTTAGTTGAGAAAACAATTTTATGTTTTTGTTTTCTATTTTCTATTTTGTTTCTATTTTCTGAAATTCTAAAGCACTTATAAAATATGCTTACTAATCAAAAATTCTTTTTGAACAAATTTTTTATTTTTCCATCTTTGTTTTCTAGTTTTCTAGAAAATAGTGGGAAATTTTCACAACTAAATAGACCCTATCCTTCTTTGACAGATGGAGTCTTCCTATCTTTAAAGCAACATGTCATGAAGTTCATTCTTCTGAATTTTGCATATTATAGGGATAAAGGAACTAAAAAGAGGAAAACAGAAAGATTTTGTATTTCATTGTTGATGCTTTAGCATCTGTTGATGGTACTGGGCATTTATTTTGTAGTGTTTACTGAAACTTTGGTGCAAAATTTTTTTATCATTTTTCTTTTCTTTTTCTGATTTCATATTTCTCGAGTTGCTTTTCTTATTCTTGTCGCATGAAAAACTAAAAGGGGGGAGTTGAGCATTTTTCCAACCTCTTTCATAGTTTTATCTCATTGTCTTCATACGATGCCAAGGCAAAACGCTGGCCTTGCTTTAGAAGTGAAGGTTAAAATAATTCTATGTTGCATATTCTATTCTTGATTAGATCTGTTTACGATAGAATCTGTAATATTTTGTAGAAAACTGAAATCTGTAAAGATCATGTATTTATTTAAAAAGAGCGAGCCTTTTTAAAATGTTGCAGTTTAAAAAACGTGCAAACTATCTTCTATTCCTCTCATATTTCTTACAACGATTGGCTGCTCTTACCAATATGGAGTGTGTTTGTGTTAATTGTTGGAAAACTGTATATCTCATTATGATTATGTTAGTGGTCTGTTCACTTATAAAAGGTTAGCTGGGTAATAGGTGTTATGAAAATATATAAATTTCTGTGTGTATCACACACACTTCATCATTTGCTTGCAGACAATATAATTGGATTATTGAAGAATAATGATTTTTTTAACTCATTTTGTTTACTATTTCACTAGGAAACCTGATATCGCCAACGGTATCTAGATTTAATGTTGAATTTGGAGGTTCAGAAAATATTCAAGACAAGAGCAAGGATAATTACTTATATTAGGAGCTTTCTTGACGACCTTGGCTTCCTTGAGGCCAGTCTTAATTTTCTTTTCACTCATGGTGTTACTCGCTGATTGTATTACCGCTTCCATGCATGATTGTCTTAGTTTTAATTTTACAACACAATAATTAATATGTAACAATGGACTTGTGTTCATGTTTAGTTAAAAAATGCCTAGATATATGTGACTTCCATGATTGAATTTGAAGTGTGGAAAATAAGGTTGTAGATTTATATGCTCAAGTCACAACCTGAATCACAAACTCTCATGGTCTATCTCAACTTTGATCCTCAGGTTGAAACACCCATGATGAACGTGATTGCTGGTGGAGCAGCTGCTCGTCCATTTGTGACACATCACAATAAACTGGATATGAGACTATACATGCGCATTGCACCCGAACTCTATCTTAAGGAGCTAGTTGTTGGTGGAATTGAATGTGTTTATGAGATAGGGAAGCAGTTTAGAAATGAGGGTATTGATTTAACTCATAACCTTGAGTTTACAACATGTGAGTTTTATATGGCTTTTGCAGACTATAATGACTTAATGGAACTCACTGAGAAATTGTTAAGTGGTGAGTTTCAAACCTTTAATACCACATAATTTGTGTAGTTTTCAATTTTTTGCACTATTTCCTTCCCTAGTCTAATTTTTATTGAGCCTATTTTACCTGTGATAGGAATGATCAAGGAACTAACTGGTGGCTACAAAATTAGATATCATGCAAATGGGCTTGATAAAGATCCAATTGAAATTGACTTTACACCACCATTTAGGTTTGTGATCATTTGTGTGGTATACGTTTTTCGCATTATCACATGTGATTAGAGCTTGATTTAGCTCGTGGCTTATAGAAGGATAGATATGATAGAGGAGTTGGAGAAGATGGCAAACTTGGATATACCAAAGGACCTTGCCAGTGATAAAGGCAAAAATTATCTAGTTTCTGCATGTGAGAAATATGATGTCAAGTGTCCCAATCCTCAAACAACAGCCCGCCTGCTGGACAAAGTATGCTCTATTTTCTACTTTATTTTCTTTCTTCCCTGTCTCTTTGCAGTTGATGGTTGTGATTACAATAGATATGCATCACAGTAATGATCTAGCTTTTTTTTTTCCTGTTGGCATGAAGGTAATATTCTTATCTATGTTTGTTCATTTTAATGTTGAAGTCAATTTTCTTGATCAAGATTGAAGCCATAATTGATATTTGATTAAGCAAAGTCGAAATGAGACGGATTGAAGACGAAACGGCCAATGAACGATGTAATAGTGTGTTACACGGCGTGTCCTAGGCCGTGTCTTGTGGTTCATTACACAGACATGCACTATTCGACCGTGTCTTACCTAGTTTGCCCGTGTAACCTATTTTGAACGTAATTTCCTACTTGGGAAGGGTTCTAATACGTGTATTAGGGTTTTGGGTGGCCTATTTTGATTAGGGTTTTATTGTATAATATAAATAGGTGGTTTAGGAACAATCTTGGTGCTTTTTGGCCAGTTGTAACTCTGAATAATATAATACTTGTGCTCTGCCCATGGACGTAGATCATTTATTGATCGAACAACGTGATTCTTGTATTATTGTGTGATTGTTCTTTGTTTATTCCGCATTCTTCAATCATCGGTTTTTCCTGACAGTAACTAATGGCTGTTTTGTTCAGCTCATTAGTGTCTTCACTCTCTGGTTGATAGAAAGGGAGATTTGGGTGCTTAGACATTGCTACTAAAGGTCTCTTCTTGCTGTCATTCTTCTTCCAAGCCATCTTCATTGCTTCTTTTTCTTCTGCAACTTTCTTTCGGACACGGATGTGGGACATGCGACTCGGTTTGTGTCGTCCGGTTAGGTGATTTGGGTTGTGTCGGTTTGATTTGGACTCAGTGGCCGAGATAAAACCCAATGTGAAGCTCAACCCAAGTTGAGTCGGAAGTTCTGTGAAACTTGAGTCTTGAGTGGCTTAAATCTGCCCAATAGGATCGGCCATTGATAAACTAAGGGCAGTAATG
This sequence comes from Flueggea neowawraea, assembly GCA_948243855.1. Lineage (NCBI taxonomy): Eukaryota > Viridiplantae > Streptophyta > Magnoliopsida > Malpighiales > Phyllanthaceae > Flueggea > Flueggea neowawraea. The sequence continues at coordinate 4,232 of CAODLS010115582.1, read as the reverse complement.
GATTTTCATTAGTGAGATCACTAACTCTGGAAAAGAGCAAACATATAATACAATCGATTAGGGCTCCACCGTTCCCGATCAAAAGAAACCCTAATTTCAGAACCCCACGCCAGTGTTTGATCAACAATGGCAGCCGTGAGCAGATTAATGACTGGCCTCCACCGCATTAACCCGACTATGATTGGATCCTTGTTTCTTCTAGGCGTCTTTAACATAGTCGACCTGAGGAGGATCGAGCAACTTGAGTTCGAAATTGACGATCGGTTCAGGCGTAACGAAATCATCAAGGGAGACATCTCCGGCTACGAATACCGTACGTGTTTTGTGAAGCTCTAATTTGTGTTCTTTTACGGCTAATTAGATATCCAGGGCATGGTAGATTCGGCTTAGGATGTAATGATTCTAATTAGAATGCTATGCTTTCTGGACGTGCTTATGCACCACTATAATGTAAATGTTAAATAGGTTGAGTTTGATGACGAGAATTGATTGGTTAGGAATGGAAAAGGTCAAATTTTTGTGCTTGCTGCTGAATTGAAACTAGGAAAAGTAAGTCTCTTGTGAAGATTTCCAGGGCGTGGGTGATTCGGTGCAGGATGTAGGAATTAGATGCTAATGCCGTTTTCTATTTATGTTAATACAAAAGCTTCAGCACAGAACTCTTTTAGCCTTTGTTTGTTTCAATGCAACGTAAATGGATGGAAAAGAATTTCTTTTTCTTTTCCATTGTTTAGATTACAATAAAATGATAAAAAATAAGAGAAAAAGCAAGAGAAAATAATTAAAATGGAGAGAAATGAAAGTATGCTTTTGTTTCTCTCCGGATGGCAGAGAAATAGAGAGAAATGAACTTTCATTTCCATTATTTTCTTTTCTCTCGTGTTACTAAGAATTCAAACAAAGGCTTTAGTGTTGATGATAATTATTTTTTTGATGGTAGAGTGTTGATGGTAAAAAGCAATGTATTGATTCATAATTTGTTGCAACTGCAAGTTTGTTGTAAAGCTCATATCTACTGTTGATCTGAAATTTTGTTCTGAGATACAAATGATCCTCTAAGAATAACAACTTGTTTTATGGTTATGGTTTTGGCAGGAGCTGCTGCGAAGCAAGGCGCTGAATCGCATGCGCTTTAACTTAGAGGTTTTTCTATGTTCATGGCTTCACCAGAAGTATGCATAACAACCTGTCTATTTTGTAGAAGCAACACTATTGTGGTGCTTCAAACAAACTTGTACTTGTTTTGGCTCTTGGTTTTTTTAATCTAAGAGCATCTGTAATGCTTTTTTTATATCTATATTTTTATCTATAATAAAATATTTTGGCTTAAAATAGAGTTTCAATGCTCTTTTTATCAGACTCTCTATTTTTTAAAATAAGATAAAGAGTTTTTCTCATTAGCTAAAATTATAGAATCATTTGGACTCTTTTATCTTAAATGTCATTAATGATAAATCCAACTAACCATCCAATCTTCTTTCTCGTCTGTATCTCTCTCCTCTCTCTTTTTATCTCTTTCTGCATGGCTGTTGAACAAAATAAATCAATAGCAACCCAGATCACTATTTGAGCTATTCCAATTCTTGAAATCTCCCATTGATAACAAATCAAGCGGTAATTATCAAATTTGAAAAATGGAACATTCCAATCCCACTACCACAGTTCAAGCTGACTAATTCACTTATAGTCCCAACAAAATCTAAACTTGCTCTTAATCACCAACACAAGTACTAACTTAACTCAAAGTACTGATCAAGTCACAGATTTAGCAGCCAAGTAAGCAACTTTAATCAAGCACAGACCACACGGCAAAACCAAGAACACCATTCAATAGCATTTCAAGAACCCAAATAGAGAAACGACAAAACAAGCAAGAAAGACACAACCTTTAGTACTAAACTATATTCAAGTAACAGAGAGAAGTGGTTTGGGTTAAGAAAAGTTGAGTTTTGTTGTAATTCACAAAAATAGTTTTGTTGTAGTTCACAGAAAAAAAGAAACGACATGGAATGAGGGAGGGAACTAAAGAAAAGGAGATGAAGGGAGATTAACAGAAAAAGATTAAAAAAAAAGAAAAAAATTCAGAATTAATTATTTTTATAAATTTTAACAAGATAAAAAATAAGATAAAGAGTACCATTGAAAAGAGTGTTTATTTATACTCAGTATAATTAATGATGTTCTATATTTTTATTAATAGTCCTAGTTAAAAATAAATAGTAGTATTGAAGATGCTCTAATGATTATTATTATTAGTTCAGTTAGTACTATTATTATTGGTCGTTGGTTTCTCTAATTTGGTCGTATGGATCACTATACTAATTAATCCCATTATTATTATTATTATTATTATTATTATTATCTCAACGTGTTCTCGGATTAACAATATCATTACGACTTTGCTACGTTAAAAATCTCAATTCAACATCAATGTAAGAGGATAGCAAGTAGAAATAACCAGTGTTACGGAGTTCCCTTCTCTTAGTCAGCCCATTTGACATGAGATCAAGATAGCCTACAAAAACATTCAACAGTCATATTATAGCCTACAGTTTGATACCGAGATTGGCTTTTAACCCCAACACATTCATACAACAATTTAAAAGGAAAATCTAAGAGTCATAAAATTTCCATTGTTTGGGTATCTTAAGAACGATGGAAATTGAAAGATTTGAGAGGAAATTACATGCATTTCCAGAATTATGTACAGGTCCTACATCCTAAATCGAAATACTGCCTGGATATCAGTTAGATATTAACAAAAACAAATATTATATGAAATTATATCATAGCGCCGTATGAATTACATGCAATTAGGCGAGAATAGCAAATACCTAATGCATGCCCATGGTACCCAACGTTCAGTTGCTTGATTTGATTAATCTCATTGCCGATCAAAGTAAGATATTGCAAATAAAACACAATAATAATAAAGCACAATTAGCTACATCCTAATCGAATCATCAACAAGTATTAGAGCTTGAGGATTACCCATGGAACGTTCGAAATAATGCGACTCAATTCGGTAGCCTCGCCGCAGTTGATCAAGCATTACCACACAAGCTAATGTGAAGGTAATCGTCTTTTGGTTGGAGGGGTCAGAGAGGATTCTTCGCAGAGCTTCCCTATTGGTGATCAAACACTGGGCCTAGGGTTTTTTCTGATTGGATCGGGAAGGGTGAGAGTCATCCATATTTATGTATGTATGGTTTCTTTGGGTTAATAATATCGGTGGTCACATAAGTTTACGGTTTGCTCAGATATGATCACAAAAGTTTAAAATGCTACATAGCGGTCATTGCTGGGGTTTTTTTGCTACACCACGGTCATGTTTCCAGAAAAATTGACACGGTGGACAATTTTAGCCACGTAAGCTTGCCACAACCATTCAAGCCCGATGGGACCCGAGACCTAATCCAACACGACCTGACCTGATACCCACTCAAACCCATCCCTACCCGAGACACATTCCCACCTGACCCAACCTAATACCCATTCAAACCAGTCCTACCCGAGACCCATTCACACCAAACCCGAGTCTTCAATCCCAAAATAACCCTATTCCTACCCGAACTTTTGACGCCCGACAGTAATTCCCTTTTTCCCCTTTTCACTTTTTGAACCCTAATGTGCGACTTCTGGAGTGAAGAGTTCCAATCTTTCTCTCCCACAAGTGCTTGAAGACAATCCAACTAAGTCCTTTACATACGATTCTCAGCCATCTTCTGTCAGTAAGCCTAGCAGTGTCATTCCTTCAAGCTTGTTGTTCTTAACTTCGCTACTTACGTCGTCGCTTTGTAGAAAATTGAATAGGTATTGCATTTTTTTCCTGATTGGAAGCTTCAAATGCACATAAAAGATTGCTGAGATAGGTTGGTTTATGACTTTGTAATTGTTGAAAGGTTCGATTTCACAGAAAAGATTTTTTAAATAGCATGAGTTATGAACTTCTATTTGTTGAAAGTTTTGAATGTGAAAAATTTGTGAAACAGTTTGCTATCTAAATTTGTTTTTGTTGACGTTGTCGCTGCTAAAAAAATCATAATGGACTCAGAAGAAATTTCAAGTGGGCTCTCTTGTAATAGCCAAACGCACAGGGAGTTTGCACCTCCAATTTGCAAGTGTGGTGTCAATGCTTCTTTGACAACTTCATGGTCAACTAACAACCCTGGTAGAAGGTTCTACAGTTGCGGCAGATATGTAAGTATGAATTACATTTTTTTTGTCCGTTG
>CAODLS010115433.1:0-13765 GCA_948243855.1 Flueggea neowawraea | reverse complement strand
GTATGCATACATTCCATCAATCCTACTCATCAAGTGGCCTAAAGATATCACTCTTCATAAGAGGAACAAATCCATCACTCTCACCATCACTCCTCTACAAGATTCATGGCATATCCAATCATAGCCTTTATTGTTACCCTGTTACGGATAACGTTTGACTAAGTCAAAACATGTGATTTCTCATGTAGGAGTCGATAGTGAGTTTCAGTCGGAAGACTCAAACATCACCACTCTATGAAAGCAACTTGTGACATTGATCCCTGAAGTGCTTTCATAGCGGGCCAGTCCAATACATATTCCTTACCGTGTATCTATGTTCTAAGTGATATCTCATATCCATAATCCGTAAAACATGATTATTCTCTTAGCAACATACTAACATTGGCTTGTCACCATTCCCATGATAACAATTGATTAAGGACTTTTAGAATAGTATTCTTTTAACTTTATGGTTTTACTATCAAGTCACACACTTGATGACATAAGGAAGAATAAACTATTCATGGAAGATTTATTGTCATAAAGTATATAATATTTCATAGATATGAAATAAAATTCCTCTTTATTAAATAATAAACGTAATGATAATGTATATCAATGATTGGACTAGGGCAAAAAAGTAGAAGCATCTTAATCAATCAAAGCAAATACATTGGACATATGCTTAAAAAGTTCGGAATGGAAAATGCAAAATCTGCTCCAACTCCAATGAGTACTACTACAAAGTTAACCAAAGATGAACAAGGAAAATGAGTGGAGGAAAAGCTTTATACAGGTATGATTGGATCTCTTCTTTATCTTATAGCTAGTAGACCTGATATTATGTTCAGTGTTTGTCTTTGTGTACATTTTCAATCTTGTCCAAAAGAATCTCATTTGATCAAAAGAATTTTCAGATATTTGATTAATACCAATAAGGTAGGCTTGTGGTATCCCAAAAATGATTACTTTGATTTAATTGGTTATAGCGATGTTGATCATGTAGGAAACCAAATAGATAGGAAAAGCACTTCAGGCATTTGCCAAATCTTAGGTAATTCACTAGTGTCTTGGTTCTCAAAGAAACAAAATTGTGTTGCACTATCCATGTTGAATCTGAATATGTAGCAGCTGGTAATTGTGTAGCTCAAATTTTGTGGATAAGCAACAACTTTTGGACTTTGGAATTGTGTTTTCTAAGATTCCAATTAAGTGTGATAACACTAGTGCCATTAACATTTCTAAAAACCCAATTCAGCACTCCAGAACAAAACACATTAATATAACACATCATTTCATACGTGATCATATTTTCAAGAGCGATATTGAACTTGAATTTGTTGCTTCAACTAAACAGTTTACTGATATTTTCACAAAACTCCTCTATGAAAAGCAATTTGTTTCAATTCGTAGGTGTATTGGAATGTGTGATTTGAATGAATTTTGATTGTTATATGTGCATAATTCATGTTCATTTGCATTCATTCATATATATATCAAAGTGATCAATATGTCAATTGAAATCACTAAGGATGAAAGGATCAACTTTGCTAAGTGTTGGTATCTGAGGTTGTGCTACGTGAGTTGCTTATGGTGCTGTGCACGTTGTAGTTGAGTGGTTTGCCACTGGAATTATCAGTTTCGGAAGCAAAGTACATTGTACATGGCTCAATGTAAGTTGATCATCATGGTTGTCTACTGGGTTATATTTGGTGCTATATAACGCACATTGTAGCATGTGGAATGAACATTGGAATTTTTTTGGGTTTGTCTTGCGTGGATTATAAACGGTGCAATGCACGTTGTTGAATATGATCAGAATGATGAGTTTCAGGTATGATGGCTCTAAGCACATTGTATGGGGTATAAGTCACGTTGTATAAGATGCAGTGCCACTTGTTTCGAAGGATTTGGATTTCGGACATAGAGGCATATACAAGATACGTTGATGGATTTATTTTTGGACATAATGCCCGTTGTATCAGATACAAGGTATGTTGTGTGCTTAGACCATTTTGCTATAAATGTTGAGTTGAGATACCTTTTCCCATCAAATCGTGTTATATGTGATGCTAAATGCATTGGTCTTCACAGATCTTAAGTAATGTACGCAGTATACCATACAAGTCGCATAAAGCACTTTTTCCCCAATTTAAAAATGAGATTTTAAGTTTCCCTCTCACTTTCTATTTTAAAGTCAAATCCCTAATTGTCGAACCCATCTATCATTCCTCTCAAAATCCAAACTCACACCACTCACCTAAACCTTTTCTAACATTTAAAAACACTCAAAACCCTCTTGAAATCTCACATTTCTCACTAGACACTAAACTCTAATGTACATTCAACACATCTCCCACTCACGTTCTATGGCTCCAAAGAAGAAAGCAAAGTCTCGGGCTAAACAATCCGACGAGTCACAGAAGAAAACAGAGAAAAAGGAAGGCTCAAAATGGTTGAAACGACATCGGAGCACTCGAGAGAAGCAATCTTATACAAAGTCAGGTATTCTCGTTTCCTCTCCATCTAAACAGTCGAAGAAACAGAGGATAGAGGGGGAGTTGCCTAGAAATAATGGTAAGTTTGTGGATGATAGGGCTTCTAAGTTGTTTCAAAACATAAAAGAAGTTGGTTTTTTAGATTCTAAGGTGTTTGATTTTCGTTCCTTGAGAGAAGGTGGATTAGATATAGAATATGATTTTGTAAGATTTGGGTTGAGGGACTTCTGTGTTGAGGCTTCTGATTACTAGTCCGACATTGTTAGGGAATTTTATGCCAACGTAGAAAAATGGATTAATGATGATGAAGATGATTTCATTTGGTATCAATCAGTTGGTGTGAAGAGTCGTGTAAATGGAGTGGATATTGTGATTGATGAGAGGCTTTTGAACACGTTGTTCAATTTTCCCTTGGTTGGAATGAGAGTAAAAAGAGACAAGGGATCAAAAGGATATGTTGATATGGAAGGGAACACCATTGTTGTGAACACAAAGAAAACATGAAAGTTTATGTTTGAACATCATGGTGTTTTACAAATAGAGAAAGGTGTGAAGAACTTGGACCAAAATGATTTTGGAAGCTAGTCCACACAGCCTTTACCAAAGTTCTTCAACCAAAATCTCACATTCAGTCGCCTTTCATGGTTCAATATGAAATTTCTATGTACTTATTGATGAAGGATGAGCAAGTGAATTTTTCTTGGGCTGTCATTGATTGGATTCTTGAGAAAATCAAGAACTTCAACCTTCCAACATTTCCTCTAAGGATAGACAGAGAGAGGACAGTATGCCCTTTGGAAGTCACTTGACAAAAATCTTCAAATACTTCAAAGTAAAGCTCAATGGATTTGAATCCAAGCAAGTGATTGAATCTAGAAATATTCGGATCGATTCTCTGAGGATTATAAGGCTCTACGAAATAGTGAATAGGGGCTATGTGTTTCACCTCCATCTTAGAGATGATGATGTCATGGTTAATCCCAAAGATGAGGTAATGAAACCAAATCCAGAAGATTGAATGAAAATTTAGAAAGCAAAGGAAGATAAGAGGAAATTATCGAAGAGGAGGAATGAACCAGAATTGGGAGAGTGTTCACGTCAAGAAGAACCAATCGATGCAAGTTCAAGTGAGATTGCAAGGTTGAAGAAAGAACTACTTGAGTTGAAAACCAGTTCAGAGGTTTTTCAAGCAGAGACTTGAGCTAGTTTTGAGACTGTGATCAAGTTGCTTCAAGAAAATAACAATTTGTTGGCAAATCTCAAAGGTGTGTGCTCAAAAGCCATCAAAAGAGAAAACAGAGGCAGAAAAGGAGGAAGAAATGACACTAGAGATGGCAATGGAAATTCTTAAAAATTACAAGGAAATTATGGATGAAATTGATGAAGAAGAATCCTTAGATTCTGCACATTCTAGTGATTCTCCACCTCCAACCATCATTGAAATGGTAGATGAAGCTTCTGAGATTTGAGTTGATGCACCAATGTATGGTCCTGCTCCTCTTGAAGTAGTTTAGCTTGATGATTCTGAGGATGAGAAAGAAATCTCAGAATCTGTGGATTTTAGTGACAAGAACACTTGGATGCTTATTCCTTTCAAACCAACTCAGTGAATTTCATAGGCATAGATCCACATTTTGTCTTGCATTCATTTGCATCATGTACATAAAATGATGTTATGCTTAGCTTTCTATATTTTGATTGTGTTTGTGATGATATGTGATGTTTAATAAATTCAATTTTGTAGCCATTTTGTCTCTTTAATTCTGTTAAATCTTCTTTTCCTTTTTGATTGTTGACAAAAAAAGGGGAGAAATATGCCTAAGAGTTTGATGTTCTGCTATTCTCTTAGAAAAATTGTGAATGAGCTAACCAATGTGACAAGGCATAAAATCTTTGATCAAATTCGTATTCTTGTAGTTTGTTTAAGCTTTAAACAGGTGCATTGATTAAGGGGGAGTGCAAACTCTTTGCATATTTTGCCATCATCAAAAAAGGGGAGAATGTTGACTCTCAGTTTTGATGATTTCAACAAAACATATGTAAAAGTTAAGCAATGCACATTGCAGCTTAATCTAAGCCCACAACAGTATGATCAAAGTGTGTTATACCGGTTACAAGTCACGTTGATCATACTCAATGCTTTTTGAATTTTCCAGAAGTGTTACAAGTCGCGTATTAGAGGTTACAAACGTTAACGAGACTCACTCAGGAAGTAGAAGGTCTTCGAATCATACAAGGCGAGTTGCACTGGGATTAAGTCACGTTATCCGAATAAAGAACTCTCGACCTTGATTGCACATGTGTACAAGTCACGTTGTAGACTATACAAGTCACGTAGACGGGATCTGTATCAGACTTGAAGTTGACTTACAAAGCAATGCTAATCTATGTTTCATTCCACTTTAAGTCACGTTGATTAGTAAAGGAGTCACCTTTGAATAAAGACGTCAATGCATGATGCAAGTTGTACAAGTCATGTTGACGTGGGTGATGTCAGCATCTGACAAGTCGGCGCCTCGAGATTAAAATTTGAATATTCTCTGATGTCTGACATATGCACGTAAAGAAGTAAAGGTGTGATCTTTGAAGGATCGACAATGCACATAGAATGCTGAATTGGCTATGATCAACACACACTTTGGCTTGATCAAAGCACTTTACAATGATGTAAGTCATGTTGTGATCTGAAAATTTCCAGGTGACTACTACTGATTTAAACACAAAGCGTATTGGAAAGATGCAAGTCACACTACACTAAGTGACATTTGAGGCAGTAGATATCAAGTTTTGTGCAAGACATGTTGAAGAAGAATAAGTCACGCAGCATGCTTATGACGGATATACAACGTACATTGCATACTAGTTTATGCACGTTGTACCTACTGATGTCATTAAAATCAGCATTTCTATTTCATCTCACAACGAATATTTCAAGACCCACAACGCCTACATTTTGGAGTATGCCTATAAATAGAGGTATTCAGAGACAAGTAGAGAACGTCTTGAGAGTATGTTCAAGCTTTGCTAATTTCATTCTTGACTTTCTATCTCTAAGTGCTCCTAACTTCTTACACTTCAACCAAGCTTTTGAGTTGCTAATTGCTTTCTGAGTTGGTGTGAGAATACTTTTTCCTATTTGAGAAATCCTTTGTAATCAAGCTTTGGTGTTAAAGCTTGAGGGAGGTTAGGTTTGCTTGTTATTGCCTTGAAAAACAAGTAGTTGTTGGTTTTTTTGTTTGGGTACAGCAAAAACAAGTTTGTAAAGGTTTTTTGTGAGCCTGCAAAACAAGGAGTGTAAAGGTTTCCCTCCACTCGAAAGTGAGGAAGAATCATAGTGGATTAAAAACTCTCTAGTGAGCTAGAGGAGTGGACGCAGTCGAGGAGGACCGAACCAATATAAATCTCGAATTTGTTTCTCTATCCCTTACTCTATTTACTTTCAGATTTTGTGGTTGTATGTTAAATTGAGCTACTGTTTTGTTTTACAAAAAGTTTTCAAAAAGTTTTAGTTTTAGCAAAAAATTCAATTCACCCCCTCTTGGATTGTCGTATTGGGGTTACAATATGTATGAATGAATGCAAGTGAATATAAATTAAGCACAAAAACAATCAATGAAAACTCATTCAAATTACACATACCAATGCGCCTACGAATGGAAACAAATTTTTTTCATCAAGGGGCTTTGTCAAAATATCAGCAAGTTGATCAGTTGTTAGAACAAATTCTAGCTCAATGTCTCCCTTGAGAAAGTGAATGAAATGATGTTTGATATATATATGCTTAGTCCTAGAATGTTGAATGGGATTTTTTGAAATATTGATGGCACTTGTATTGTCACACTTGATGGGGATTTTAGAAAGTCTAATTTGAAAATCCACAAGTTGTTGTTTAATCCACAAAATTTGTGCAACACAACTACCAACTGCTACATATTCAGATTTAGCAGTGGATAATGCAACACAATTTTGTTTCTTTAAAAACCAAGACACAAATGCACTACCTAAGAATTGGCAAGTACCCGAGGTATTTTTCCTATCTAATTGGCTTCCTGCATGATCAGCATCACTATAACCAATAAAATCAAAGTAATCATTCTTAGGATACCAAAGGCCAACATTCTTGGTTCGAATCAAGTACTTAAAAATCCTTTTGACCACTTTTAAATGAAACGCTCTAGGGCATGATTGAAATCTAGCACACAAGTATACAATAAACATAATATCAGGCCTACTAGCAGTAAGATAAAGAAATGAGCTAATCATACCTCTATAAAGCTTTTCATCCACTTCTTTACTTTGCTCATCTTTGGTGAGTTTTGTGGTTGTGCTCGTTAGAGTTGGAATTGACTTGGCACTTTCCATTCCATACTTCTTAAGCATATCATTAATATACTTGCTTTGATTTATAAAAATGCCTTCCTTTAATTGTTTGATTTGCAGTCTAAGAAAGTGATTTAACTCTCTCATCATGCTTATCTCAAACTCTTTTGCATTAACTTGGAAAACTCATCACACAAAGATTTATTAGTAGCACCAAATATAATGTCATCAACATAAATTTGAACTAAGAGTAAATCATCATTTTTATGCAATGAAAACAAAGTATTATCAACTTTACCTCTACTGAAATCATGGTTTAATAAGAATTGACTTAACACCTCATACCAAGCTCTAAGAGCTTGCCTTAGTCCATATAAAGCCTTTTTTTATTTGTACACATGGTTTGGATGGTGAGGGTCAACAAATCCAGGAGGTTGTTCCACATTCACTTCTTCCTTGATGTATCCATTTAAGAAAGCACTCTTCACGTCCATTTAGAATAATTTGAAGTCCTTGAAGCAAGCATAAGCATAAATAATTCTGATAGCTTCCAATCTTTCCACCGGTGCAAAAGATTCTTCAAAGTTTATTCCTTCCTCTTATAGATGTCCTTGTACCACAATTCTTGATTTGTTTGTGACCACTTTTCCTTCCTCATTTTTTTTGTTTCTGAACACCCATTTGGTTCCTATCACCATGACTCCATTCAGTTTTGGAACTAATTCCCATACATCATCTCTTTTAAATTGATTTAACTCGGCTTGCATGGGTAGTGTCCAATATTCATCGTCTAGAGCATCATCAATATTCATTGGTACCACTTGAGATATGAATAAAAAATTGGCATCTTGTTGTTGAGCAGCTCTAGTGGTAACTCCCTTTGAAGCATCTCTAATAATAAGATCTTTAGAATGAGATTTGGCATATCTTCATTCCCTAGGCAAGTTTTTATCTTCTATCTCTTTGGATTCATCTTGACTTTTCTGAGATGATTCATTTCCTTTATCATTGATATTGATATCCTTCATTTTGTCTACAATACCTGGGCTACAATCATCATCATCCACACTTGACACAAAATGGTTAGTTTCATTAAAAATAACATGAATAGATTCCTCAATCTTTTCAAGCATTTTGTTGTAGACTCTAAAAGCCTTGCTAATGGATGAATATCCAAGGAAAATACCCTCATCAGATTTGGCATCAAATTTTCCTAAGGTATATTTTCCATTGTTATGAAAAAAAAAACTTGCAACCAAAAGCATGAAAGTAGGAAATGTGAGGCTTTCTATTTTTCCATAACTTTTAAGGTATTTTCTTGAGTATGGATCGCACATAAGCCATGTTAATATATAGCATGTTGTAGTTACAGCCTCAGCCCAAAAATACTTTGGTAAATTGTTCTCATTTACCATTGTGCTTGCCATTTCTTGAAAAATCCTATTTTTCCTCTGAACAACTCCATTTTGCTGAGGTGTCCTTGAAGCAAAAAAATTGTGCAAAATTTCATGCTTCCCACAATATGGCTGACATGAGAATTATCCACCTCTATCACTTCTAATAGAGGTAATAGAGTAGCCTTATTTCATTTTGGACTCTCTTGCTATAAGATGTAAATGCATGAAAAGTTTCATTTTTATGTGCAAGAAAGAAAACCCATGTAAATCTGGAAAAATCATCAACAATTACAAAACAGTAAGCTTTTCCACCTAAACTCAAAGTACTTATAGGACCAAATAAATCCATATGCATTAGTTCCAAAGGTCTTGTGGTATAAATCAAATTGTTTCTTTGAAAGGATGATTTTGAATGATCTCCTTTAACACATGCATCACACACTAAATCATTTTCAAATTTGAGGTTAGCCAAACCCTTTACTAAATCCTTTTTAGATAGCTTTGAAATTGTATGCATGCTAGCATGTCCTAACCTTATATGTCAAAGCCAAGCATCATTGTTCATAACCGAGAAGGACGTCTCATTAAAGGAATTGGAATCTAAAAAGTCAACCACATAAATATTGTTTTGCCTTAAACCAGTAAATAAAACATTACCACCAACATTATGAACAATGCATTTATTAGGCTAAAAAACTACTTTGCAATTCCTACCACAAAATTGACTGATGCTAAAAAAATTATACTTCAATCCATCAACAAACAACACATTGTCAATAGTTGAATTAGGAGACTTACCAACCATACCTTCACCTATAATTTTACATTTTGCATTATCACCAAAGGTCACATAGCCTCTCTTTTTAGGAATGAGTTGAGAAAATATTGATTTATCTCTTGTCATATGGTGAGAGCAGCCACTGGCCCAATACCAAACATTCCTATTTGCCTTTGCTCTCAAACATAACTCATTGTCATCTTCACTTTGCAATTCATTTTCAAAAGCCATCAAGCACAAATTTTCCATTTCATAAACTTCCTCTTCTTTCTCCGAACTAGTATCATCACTATCACTCCAAGTGGCCTTCATTGTTTTTCCCTTCTTTTCTTGGAGTATTTGGAGTACTTTTTGGCAAGAGGACAATCTTGCTTGACATGACTCGATTTTTTACACTTGTATCAAATTACAAGTGTAACAAACTAGGTCATGTGAAATCATTTTTGAACTCCTTCTTGCGTTCCTCCTTTGAGGCTTGATCCTTGCTCTTTCTCCAAGGCTTGTTCTTTCTCACGAACCTTTTGAACCTTCTAGAATATATAGTTATTTCCTTATCTTCACTATCTTCATCCTCCTCATTGGTTTCATCAACAACTTTGGATTTTAAAGCCATTCATTTTATTCTATTATTCTTTGATCTTCTTCTTCATTTTCATATAACCATCTCATGAGTGAGGAGTGATCCAAGCAATTCTTCCAAAGGTAGAGTGTTAAGGTTCTTTGCTTCCAAGATATCATCTTTCTTTGAAGCCTAAGATTTTGGCAAGGCTCTTAAGATCTTTTTTACAAGCTCTGAATTTTAGTAGGTTTTTCCAAGAGCTTTCAACCCATTTAGGATGTCATTAAATCTATCAAAAATTTCTTGAATGTCTTCTTCTTCTTTCATATTGAATAATTCATACTTGTTAACAATGAGTGACACTTTGTTCTCTTTAACTTGTGAGGTGCCTTCATAGGTGACCTCTAAGGTCCTCTAAATTTCATGTGCAATTGAGCATTGTTGGACCTTGTTAAATTGGGTCTTACTTAGAGCACAAAATAGAAAGTGCATTGCCTTGTTGTAGCACACTATTTTCTTATCATAATCTGTCCATTCTGCCTTTGGCTTGAGAGATTCAACTCCTTCTACTGTCTTCTTTGGAACATATGGACCAGTCTCTATAGCATCCCAAACATCCTTAGTTTCACACTTAAGAAATACCATCATTCTTGTCTTCTAATAAACATATTCACTGTCATCAAAGAAGGGAGCTCTATTAATGGACAAACCTATCTAGACATATCCCCCAATGATGCCATTTTGGATTTTTAAACTCAAGGTGATTAAACTTTAAATTTTGAGCACTTAGCTCTAATACCAATTGTGAGCCCATTGGATTTGAACTAGAAATTTAAAACCTTTAAAATTCATTTTAATTTTTTTTAAAACAAAACAGTAACTTGATCTAAGACACAACCACAATAAAATGAAATAAAAAAGAGATGAAGGGATAGGAAAAACAAAGCCTAAATTTGTAGTGATTTGGTCCTGCTTGATCTACATCCACTCCTCTAGCTCATTAGAGAATTTAGAATCCATTATGAACTCTTCACTTGCGGGCGAAGGCAAACCGGTATAACCTCTTGTTTTTTAGGCTCAGAAGAAACCTTTACACCTTATTTTTAGCTGGCCAAAACAAAAACACCAATACATCTCTTGCTTTTCAAGGAAACAAACAAGAAAAACCTATACTACCCTTCAAGATTAAACCAAAGCTCTATTACAAATGGATTCCCATATTTGAAAACTTAATGTCAGACCAACTCAGTAAGTAAATGGCAGATCAAAGATCAATTGATACAAGAAATGAAGAACACTTAAGAGAGAGAAAGTCAAAAATCAAATTGGCAAAGCTTGGGCACTCTCTCAATAATGTTCATTGTTACCTCTGGACTAGGAACGTCTATTTATAAGCACTCTCTCAAAAATAGCCTTTGTAAATCCCAATGTAGTCGTTGTGAGAGAATTGCAAAATGTTGAATTTAGTGACGTCAACTCATACTACGCATGTACCATTGGTACTACGAGCATAATCCATTAGTCCATCGAGTTGAACACACAGTGATCTTCCTTTTGTGTGCATAGTACTGCGTCTAATAACCACTGTTTGATTTAATTTTGATACCAGGTGACGCACGTAGCTCTTCAGTTCTGTGTGCTTTGGACAATCCTTCTACATATATTGACGTTTTCCAAGATCACGCCTTTGGTTCTTCACATGAATTTGTCAGAGAATATTCAAATTCAAATTCTCGAGGAGCATCTTGAATTTGTAGTATTCTGGAACCCCGTCAACATGTTTAGTATGAAATTACTACATGCATAGTATGATCATTCAAAGATATCACTTTTTCTCTTCAACGCGCACTAATTAATGGATAGAACGTGACTCTTCCTTGTCTCATGAGCCCTCTTCGATTTGTATCAAAAACTCATCTACGTGCATAGCATGTTCTTCTGTATGCATAGTATGATCCTACCTTCAGACCATTGAGTACCATATCTTTACTACTTGCATTGAGCTAGGCTTAATGCGCACAATAAGGATACCATTCTCTCTACTGCTACAACATGTCTATGTGCACAACATTTCCTTCTACGTGCATTCCTTCAGTTCTATATGCCTTGTATCATCTTCTATGCACATAGTGTCAATCCTGGAAAACCTAGAATGCCTCTAACATGATCAACATGCATAGATCATGGCATAATGCTCCTAGATCGTCCTTCAACACGCTGAGAGGGTTATACAACATGCACATATTAACTATTTCCAGTGTTTTGTTAAATCATCAAAACTTAGAAGGAATTATCATGTTGACCAAACTGGTTCAACAAGACTAAGGCGAAGCCACCTATATTTTAGGCATAAAGATATATAAAGATAGATCCCAAAGGTTAATCGGCCTAAGTCAAAGTGGGTACATTGACAAGTTGCTAAAAAGTTTTAGCATTTAAGACTCTAAAAAAGGATTCTTTCCAATGTGTAATGGAATTAAACTCAGTAAGTCTCAGTGCCCTATCACAAGGGATGAGAGAGAATGCATGAGTAAATTTCCATATTCTTTAGCCATTGGTTCTATCATATATGCCATGCTTTGCACCCGACCAGATGCTCTTGTGTTTTGAACATGACAAGTAGATTCTAGTCAAATGCAAGAGAAAGTGTTGACTCTTAGTTTTGATGATTTCGACAAAACATGTGAAAAGTTAAGCAATGCACGTTGCAAGTTAATCTAAACCCATAATAGTATGATCAAAGCGTGTTATACTAGTTGCAAGTCACATTGATCATACTCAAGGATTTCTAGATTTTCCAGAAGTGTTACAAGTCGCATATCAGAGGTTACAAGTCACGCTAATGGGACTCACTCAGGAAGCATAAGGTTTTTGAATCATACAAGGCGAGTTGCGTTGGGATCAAGTCGCGTTATACAACTAAAGAACTCTCGGCCTTGATTGCACATGCGTGCAAGTCACATTGTAGAATATACAAGTCACGTAGACGAGATGTGTATAAGACTTGAAGTCGACTTGCAAAGCAACGAAAATCAACGTTCTATTCTGCTTTAAGTCACGTTGATGAGTAAAGGAGTCACCTTTGAAGAAAGACGTCATCGCACGTTGCAAGACTTATAAGTCACCTTGAAGTGGGTGATGTCAACATCTGACAAGTCAATGCCTCGGGATTCAAATTTGAATATTCTTTAATGTTTGACGTATTGATAAATGCTCGATTATACATATTTGTACCATTGATTTCTAATACCTAAAGACCTGATATGTCTTTCATGTTTCGATTCTGGTAAAGCCTTTGTCAAGGGATCTGTCGCATTGTCATTAGTATCTAATCTGCATATCTTGACATCTCCTCTTTCGACTATCTCTCGAATGACGTAAAAACGTCTAAGTATGTGTTTGGTTCTCTGATGTGATATGGGCTCTTTGGCTTGAGCAATAGCCCTATTGTTATCACAAAATAAGTCTATTGGGTTTGCTATGCTTGGGAGAACATCCAAACCAGTAATGAACTTCTTGAGCCAAACAGCTTCCTTTGTTGCGTCTGACGCAGCTATATACTCTGACTCTATAGTAGAATCAGCCACGGTGTCTTGCTTGGAGCTTCTCCAATTGACTAAACATCTATTCAAACAAAACACATAACCAGATTGTGATTTAAAGTCATCTTGGTCAGACTGAAAACTTGAATCAGTGTAACCACTTAGGACTAGTTCCCCTTCATGTCCTCCGTAGACTAAAAAAACATCATTAGTTCTTCTCAAGTACTTAAGGATATTCTTGACTGCGGTCCAGTGACTTTCACCTGGATCGGATTGGAATCTACTAGTCATGCTTAGAGCATATGTGACATCAGGGCGTGTACAAAGCATGGCATACATGATGGATCCAATCGCAGAAGCATATGGAATCCTATTCATGTAATCTCTGGCTTGTCTTGTTGAAGGACACCCAGCCTTGCTCAATGGTTTTCCACTAACCATGAGAATAATTCCTTTCTTGGAATTAAGTATGTTAAACCTCTTTAACACCTTATCTATGTACACAATTTGACTTAGTTTAATTAGCCTTTTAGATCTATCTCTATAAATTTGTATCCCTAGGATATGTGAGGCTTCACCTAAGTCTTTCATTGTGAAACATTTTTCAAACCAAGTCTTAACACTCTGCAAGCTTGGAATATCATTTCCAATTATCAAGATATCGTCAACATACAGTACTATGAACATTATTG
>CAODLS010115368.1:0-19841 GCA_948243855.1 Flueggea neowawraea | reverse complement strand
ACTTCCTGCCTGACCCCACATTATCAACGGCTGATTTTAACGATCAGGTGCGGGCCCTACGTGATCGGACGGCTGAGATTCCTGATGAGTATTTTGTGGTGTTGGTTGGTGACATGATTACGGAGGATGCATTGCCTACTTATCAGACTATGATTAATACGCTTGATGGGGTTAGAGATGAGACTGGGGCCAGTGAAAGCCCATAGGCCTTGTGGACCCGAGCCTGGACAGCTGAGGAGAACCGACATGGGGATTTGCTTCGGAGCTACTTGTATTTGTCGGGTCGGGTCGATTCGATATGCTTATGATCGAGAAGACTGTTCAGTATTTGATTAAAGCTGGCATGGTGAGTTTTTTTTCCTGATTATAATTAGTAGTTCTTAATTATCATTTAATCAGTGGTTTTTAATTAGGTAATTTGATGACTTTTTTGAAAAAAATTAATTCGAAATAATTAAATGTAGATGGTTTTATTTGAGAAATTATTGAGAACTTTATTTATCCAATTTATATCTACAGATATACCAATTGAAAACTTAAATAATCTAATTAAGGGTATTTAGTTTTTTACTTGTTATTTTATATTAATAACTATTATTCAGTTAGGTTTGATAATTATAAATAATGAAATCTTCTATGGGATTATTAATTTAAAAATATTTTTTCTAACAATTTTATCACAAAAGAATACCTTCAAGTCATAAGATAGCGGCATAAATATTATGCCTAATTAACCTAAAAAATTTAAATTTAATGTTAGAAATTCTGTCTTAACTCAGGTGTGTCAAGTCTGCTTAATTAATTAATCTAAAATTTTTAGTTATTTTACACAATAATTATTTTCAAGCAACTAATTATAATAATAAAAAGATAATTAATGGATTAATAGTGATTATTGTTATTGTTAATCCAGGACCTGGGAACAGAAAACAACCCGTATTTGGGCTTCGTGTACACGTCATTCCAGGAGCGAGCCACCTTCATCTCCCACGGCAACACCGCACGGCTCGCCAAGGATGGTGGCGACCCCGTTTTAGCGAAGATCTGCGGCACCATCGCCGCCGATGAGAGGCGTCACGAGAATGCCTACTCCCGAATCGTCGAAAAGCTCCTCGAAGTGGACCCCTCCGGCGCCATGACCGCCATTGCAGACATGATGCGCAAGAAGATCACCATGCCAGCTCACCTCATGTTCGACGGCCGCGATCCCAAGCTTTTCGAGCACTTCTCCGCCGTGGCGCAGCGTCTTGGCGTCTACACCGCCGATGACTACGCTGATATTTTGGAGTTTTTGATCGGACGGTGGGGGTTGGAGAAGTTGGAGGGATTGACGGGGGAAGGAAGGAAGGCTCAGGATTTCGTATGCGGCCTGGCGCCGAGGATTCGGCGGCTGCAAGAACGAGCCGAGGAGAGAGCTAGAAAGATGAAGCAATACGGCGTCGCTTTTAGCTGGGTTTTCAATAGGGAGGTCCCGGTGTTATAAAAATGAGAATTAAAAATAAATTCCTTTTTTTTTCTGTTAAACATTTTGGATTTTGGAGGCAGAAGACTTTTTTTGTTGTTTTACATATTAAAATGTAGTGTTTTATTTTTTAATAAAAGTTATATTAAATCAATAAGTTGGTGCCACTAAATTGAATACTCGGTTCGACTTTCTCGATAAACGTCGGTGGGCTCGGTGGGTTCGATTTTATATTTCTTGCAAAATCAGTTAATTCGGTTCGGCTCTTAAATCCATTTGGTTATTTAGGATTGATGGCGGACCAATACTATTACATTAATTTTTTATTAAACTCTCATTTAATAAATATATTATGTAAAATATATTTTTTAAGTATTTTTAATAAACAAAAGTGATATATTTTTAAAAAATAAATTACACAAATAATAAAATAATAAAAAAATTAAAATTATATTAAAAAATAAAATTATATGAAATTTGGTGGAAAATTTTGGTATGATAGAATTGGAGAATTTTGAAAATTTGGAATTTAAAAATTGTATAGTTGATTTTTAAAATTATATGGTTGATTTTGGAAGGTTGGCAAATTATTTGAATAGAATTGGGAACAATTTTTTTTTATAGAACAAGACAATTGAAGATTGATTGTAAATAGAGTGAATTGAAGATGAAATAAAGCTGAGATAAAAGTGGAACAAAAATATTCACAGAGAGTAAAAACAATTAAATTAATAATATATACATACATAATATGCCAGGCAAAGAAAAATACATGATATAGAATATAGATATTTTATGATTCGTATAATTTAGTTCTACTTTCAAAAATGAAGAAAATACTATTATCCTACATTCAAAATGTTCATATTCATATATAACAATTTTAAAAATTTACAAAAATAGATAGTATAATAATAATTTAAAAAGTAGTTGTAAAATATTAGAACTCTTCATTTAATACTTATCTAATTATCAATCTGAACTTTTTCACTTATTTTTTATGGCGAATAATTATCAAATATTTAAGGACGTAGAAGTATTTATAAATAAAAAAAAGAGATAAAAATATCTAATTTTTTTTTTCACATCGGTACATGTATATATGTTATGATACATCTGTTGTAACCCTCGTTAGTTTGCTATATCTCCATTCCAATGTTGACAAGGCATATATGACAGTGTTACATGTAGAACCATTGAGTCCATATATATGTCATGCAGTAAAAAAACACTTGATAAAACTAATTAACAAATGAAGAAATTAAACATTAATTTATCAATAAGCTTCCAGTTTATTAATACTGAAGCAATTTCATTATTGAAGAATTCGATCCTCGGCAAAGTCAAATTATTCAAATGTTGCCTTGTTTTTTCCTTAAAGTTCTCAAATGTTGCTTAGTATAGTTAAAACTACAAAATTTTGGATTTTGCAAATATGAACTAAGTAGTTTTTAATTACTTATTGTTTCCTATTTTTTATTAGGAAGACAATCGGCCCTTTAGATTGATGTGTGGCGTGTCATGTAATTTTAAGTTTTCCTAAATTAAAACAAAAGAGATTTCGTATTATTTTTACCTAACTCTTTAATCAAACGGTTGTAGTAAGTAAAGAGACTAAATTTGCGTAATAGGTCTTTGCTCCTTTGGACAATTTGCAAAAACAATTTGTAAAAACACAATGATGAAGTTAAGTTTTATTGCAAGTGAAAATTGAGTACAAGAGATTAAAAAAATGTAAGAGAAATCAAAAGGGAGATAATGGAGAAGAAAAAAAATATAGAAAAAAGACCGGGGGGTTTGTTAACCCATAGGGGGTAATGTTGTGTTGAGTAGGAGACCCTTTTTTTCAACGTCCATCTGCTGTTTTTATAGTGTTTTCATCAAGGATTTTTTGACAATTGATCAATTTTGGCATTACAACAATTATGGAGTCAATTCTTCAATTTGCTGCAAATTTTCCAAGTGACAACACTCCGGGCTCCCTTGGACTTTCGTTCTACCGCAGATTGTTCCCTTCTACGGGTGGCCACCCCTTGGACTTTCCTTTGCTGCAACATTTTAATTTTCCATTTCTACTTTCCATCACTGCAAATTCATTCCTTGGAGGTCAAACTCCCTTGGCACTTTCTTTTTCTGCATATTTGTTTCCTTATATGGGTTTGACTTGGATTTGATTTTGTCTCTTCTATAGTTTGCTTTAATCTTCCTTTCTTTGGGATTTTCACTCCTTTTTTGCCACAACCTCTAAGAAATTGGAAAATTATGGTGTAAACATTATTAATTGATTGCTTCTTTGCGGAGATCGAACTCGAAACAGTCATCCATTGGCTTTCTCTACATTCTCTTCCCTATAAATATGTATCACTACAAAACCAAAGACCAGCACTCACTTCTCTATAAAAATAACCTCTTTTTTCTTTGTTTTTTTCCACCCATTAAGCTAAATTAGTCATGTGAGATTTGAGCATTTCTCATGTAATTGCTTTGGCTATAGCCATTATTCAATACTGTTGGAATTACAAATGGAGGAACCCAAAATGCCATGCCAAGCTCCCTCCGGGTTCCATGGGCTTACCTCTCATCGGAGAGACTATCCAATTCTTCATTCCCAGCAAATCCTTAGATTTGCATCCTTTTATGAAAAAAAGAACGAAAAAGTAAGCCTCAAATTTATATTATTTGCTAGTTATATAAATTGTATCATGTATAAGTATATTATAATAATACTTGGTATAGTATTTGGAATTGCATCTTAATTTAATAACAGTTCAATAATCGGCCTTTAAGTTAGCTCTTTGTCCAATATATAGTAAGTGAATATATCACAAGGCATTTATAAACAAGTGACAATCCTCCTCACAAGATGTCTTTTGAGATAAAATTAGACTCAATTTTAAGAATCACTCGTTTCTAATAACATTTCCTTAATATATGCACGATAAATTAACGTATGATCAACTACAACTATAGTATATAAGAATTATATAGGTATCAGCTGGTATAATTAACTATCAAAAAGTAAAATTATGTTTACAGACACGGGCCGCTTTTCAAAACAAACGTGGCTGGTAGACCAGTTGTGATATCGGCGGACGCTGAATTCAGTCATTATATTCTTCAACAAGAAGGGAAGCTGGTTGAGGTTTGGTATATGGATGCATTTTCTGAGATTACTGGACAAGATGGCTTACTAAAGCAAGCCATAACTCCAGGACAGACTTACAAGTATTTAAAGAAACTTATCTCAGGACACTTGGGTATTGAGGTCCTAAAAGCCAATCTTCTTTCTGACATGGAAGCATTAGTTACAAATACTCTTGGTGCTTGGAGAAGAGAGAAATATGTGGAAGTGAGACATGAATTAGTGAAGGTCCGTTGAATTAATTAATTCTGCATTTAGATTATTAGATATGTATTTATTTCTTTTATTTTTCTATATTTGTTTTGCTCATTTTTATGTGATTCTTATTCTGGTTAGATGTTATTATATTTTACTTCAAAGTTGACGTTGGGTTACAATGTGGAAAATCCGGAGAAAGTTTAAGTGATTTATATGCGGGATTCATGCAAGGGCTAATGTCGTTGCCATTGAACATCCCCGGCACTGCGTTTCACATGTGTATAGAGGTATTTGTATATTTTCCCCCCTCTATTTTTGGTGTTTTAATATTTTACTTGGCTTATTGAAATTAATTCTATTTGTATTTTCAATCCCTATAGAAAATTAATTTCTTTTGCTCCTTCAACTCCTAATTGAAATGAAATCAAACCTTCAGTATTTTCATGCTGAAGATAAGCTCTAATATGTCTCATTAGACTAAGCTTATAAGTTTAAATAATTTTAAGACGTGTTTGATTGCGACGACGAAGAAAATTAGGAAACTTTTTAAAATGTGGTAAATTAGTAAGAAACTACCTTTAAAATAAGCCATTCGAACAAAATGATTAGTTAAACCTCACTGAATTAATGGCCTTTTGGGTGACATTTGAAATAGTTTGATTATTTGTATTTTTTTGATAGGAATAGTATATATGTGTACTAATGAAATATTGCTTGTTCAAAAAATGTACTAACGAATGTATGTAGCAATTGTCGATTTGTTGATCTATTTCTGTTTATGTCTACATGGAATGCAAACTCTGAAGAAACGAGAGAAAATTCTGAAGATTGTATGAAACACAATGGAAGAGAGAAAGGCAAGTCATGATCAGGAAACAAGAAGAAGAAAGGACTTCCTTGACAGTTTGATGGATGAAATGGAAGCTGATAATATCTCATTATCAGAAAATATGTGTTGTTTGATCATTTTTGCACTTGTATTAGGCAACGTCGAGACTTTGCCTAACACATTAACTTTGGCAATCAAGTTTTTGACTGAAAATCCACCAGCTCTGGAAACTATTGGTATGAACCGACTTGATCCATCCGTGCATCCACATAAATTTTTTTTACAATTCACTTTATTTGCTTCCATTAAAAATTGATTCCATGATTCTATAAGCATATTAATATTGTCATATTTTTTTTATAAATTAATTTATTTAATTTCATCTCGAATTAAACTCTTTACCCATTGAATGCATCTTTAGTGTCAATGACTGCAAACTCATTAATTTTACATCGACATAATCATTATTGTATTTTTAAATATATTTATTATCTTTATATCGGAAATTAATATCTATAGTTCTGTATTTTTTTCCTGTTTTCAAGGCTTCCTGAAATGTTAATTAGTTCTAATGGTGTGATGTAAACAATTTCGTGATTGAGTAGAGTTTATAGAATAATTTTTTTCTATAATCGAATGGTTGCAGGAATTTTTACAATTTTCTTTAATAATGTCCAATTTTTTTATTAGAATTTATAATTTTGTTATTAATAATTTCTATTTTATATTATAAATTTTTCAACCTTAACCAAAGAAAGTTGCACATTGATAAAAAAATAATGTACCTAAGGTTGTAGAAATTCTGGTTGTAAAAAAAAAAATCCGAGTTTACATGCCTTCATTCTGAGTAAATCAATGGAAAGCTCGAATTGATTGTTTTTCCATCTCCGTGCCCATTTATCAACAGAAAGAACATGAAGACATCATTCGTAAGAGGGAAAGCACCAAAAGTGGGATAACATGGCAAGAATACAAGTCAATGACTTTTACAAAGAATGTAAGTTGGAAGAATTAAATTGATTAAAAGTCCACTATATATACGTGATTTCAAGTGTATTGGATAAGATTACATTTGACAATATTTTTTTAATGACTTTGGTAAAATTAAATATAGAAATCTCGCACACATTGCATTTTTTTTAAAATAATAGTCATTTAAAGTTTCGGCACATAGATAAGAAAGTATTTATTATATTTATTGTTAAGCTAAAATTATTTATTTTACCCTTTTATCTTACTATAGATTTTCACAATTTTTTGATAAATATACATTTTTACAATTTAAAAATTTAAGCGAAAAAAATATATTTGTAATTTTTTTAAAAATATATTTTTCTTTAAATTATGAAATAGAGAGAGTAATAAATCTTGTGTCATGGGTTAATTGAGTAATATATACAGGTCATCAATGAAGCATTTCGGATGAGTAGTTCAGCACCACTCCTAAGAAGAATAATCGGAGATGTTCACTATAATGGTAAGCACAATATATATAGTGATCTCAATTTTTTTTAATTATCTTCCTTTTAGAATACAAAAAGGAGCTCTACATTTGGAAAGATTGGAATATAATTAATCAGATTAATAATGATTTATTAAACTCAATATATGGTTTCTTTAATTAGTTAAGCATTTTAAAAATATAAAATCATGTAATTACAACTAACAATGTTGATTATATAGGGTACGTGATTCTAAAAGGGTGGACCATTGCTGTTGAACTATTGGTTCAGCACTTGAACCCTGATGTGTACAAAGACCCACTAACCTTCAATCCCTGGCGATGACAGGTATATAATTGGTGTTAATTAACGAAATTGGGCTAAGTAGTTTTTTTTATTATTATATTTTGTATGCTCGTCTATTTAATATTTTTAATTTAAAAATCAGGAATTAGGACCAAGTTTCACTTTGAAAAATTTCTTACCATTTGGTGGAGGAATGAGATCATGTAGTGGAGCTGAGTACAGTAAAGCAATAATGTGTATTTTTGCATGCCTTCGTGACCAACTACAAGTACTTTACCACTCCATGACATTACTGATATTATTATTTCTTAATCAATTGATTTGTGCGTACGTAATAATTTTGATCTTCTAGTGTTGCAATATCATGACTATAAATCTGTTTCGTTCAAATTTAAAGGTGGACTATGGTGAAGGGAGGTGAAGTTTCAAGATCTCCAATGCTAGGATTTGGTGATGGCTATTACATTAATGTCCAGAACCGTTGAAGCCAATTAAAGGATATCTTATAATAAATAGATGAATATGTGTTTCATATGCTATTTTCATATCTACAATTTGTATTGTATAATCAATAAACAATAAACTGTTATTGTACAGTGGACTCCACAATAACCGCTTTGCCTTAACCGTCCCAAACCACAACTCTCTCTCTAATAGTGGTCTTGTTGGAGCCGAAGAGTCTTGAAGAGACCCACATCGCGCGTGGGTTTAATGAAAAAATACACAAG
Organism: Flueggea neowawraea; assembly: GCA_948243855.1. Lineage (NCBI taxonomy): Eukaryota > Viridiplantae > Streptophyta > Magnoliopsida > Malpighiales > Phyllanthaceae > Flueggea > Flueggea neowawraea. Next base: position 11,734 of record CAODLS010115368.1, on the reverse strand, counting down.
TGGGCATAACATTATATCTTTATCCAAAACCTTAAGGCAATAGGTTATGGGTACACACTACTTATAAGTCCTTCACACAGACAATAACTTTCCAATATGAGACAATAAATTATTCACACTTACTTCTTAACAATCTCCCCCTCATATGTCAATTTCTTCCACATCGGGCTTAGGCCTACTCTCCCTACAATGGAACCACTCCAAGTATTGCCGAATTTCCTTAGGTCTGCTCAAGTACTAATGTGGAATTTTAACCTAAGAGCATTTTTCATGACTCCACCCATTTATGAGTTGACTCCACTCATACTAGACACTTTACAATGGCTTTAACAGTCAATAAAACTCTTCACTATTCTTGTTTCTGCTCATCACGACGGTGTCACCAATAGCGCTTTTCCTATGACTCCATCCTTTCGTTTACGAGATTTTCCGACCTGCTTACACAAAGTTCGGGGCTACATCAATCAGTACAGTTCTTTATCACATTACCGCACTCATCCCAAACCACCACCGCACCACACTCGTCCTTGTCCGCGTCCCATTCAAACCGTTGATATTACTTGTTGGGAAAACAGACGATAGAATAACGCAGAAATAGACAAGAACAATTACACAAAAACACAAGAATTTACGTGGTTCGGTCAATCGACCTACATTCATGGGTAGAGAGCTAGTAATTCTATTATTCTGAGTCAAAAATAGGCCAACAGGCTTACGACGGTGACCAAAGGCATCCAAGATTATTCTCAAGCCACCTTATATATGTTTACAAGGAATACAAGCTAAAATAGACAAGGAAAAATCCTAAAACAACACCAAAATCAATCATAAACTCAAGACACGGGCAAGAGAGATGTTACATGGTCAAGAGTAGTCGATTCACTGTCCAATTCACGCGTCTGTATGATGCACAAAACCGACCTGCAACTCCACAGGCACGGGCACGGCCGTGGCCACCCAACTCGTGCTCCTTTTAGTTCCCCGTGTCCAACCCAGTTGCTTGTTTTCCATTACAAATCGGTCCCATTTTGACTCGATTCAGTTCTTTTAAGGTTTAACTTCAATCTTCTTCAAAAAAATCTCATTTCAATCTCAATATGTCTAATAGGAAAAGAGTCCAATAGACTTTCCCTTAGACTATTATCGGAAATGTCCTTAAATTCATTTGATAAAAGTGGTGCAGAAGGAAAAACTAAAAGAGGTCTTTTCAGTTTATTGAAATCTAAACTAGAAAAATCATAAGAACACTCTTAGGTCTCTCCAATGTTCAGTACCAAATTTTACACTAAAATTGTATAGTTTTAGTACTAACTATTATTCCATCTCCAATCCATTACACCAAATCTTACACTAAAAAAATATTTTATAGAATATTCTCTCATTCTTTTTTTAATATGTTAAATATGTAATTAAATAAATTTATAAATATTGATTACTGTTTATACAATATTTTTGAAACTTTAAAATGTTGTTGAATTTAAAATTAACAATTTTTAAAAATTAATTAATTTGGTAAATTTAGTTAATTAGACATTGTAAATAATTTTAAATTTCATGAAACATCACAATTATATTGTATTGGTTAATTTTTATGTCGGTATATTTTTACTTTTATGTTGTATTGTTCAAACTTTATGTTGGTATTTTTTAAATCATATTAATGTCATTTTTAATTTTTCTATTATGAAATTTAAATGTTGAATATGAATGAATGAGAATTTATACAATTAATTTTTATCTTATGTATTTAATTTTTTTATTATTAAAATATACATCATAAATTATATTCACTATACATTCTAAATAAATTTTCATTTAAAAATATTAAAATTTAAATTTAAATTAAAAATATAATATATAATACTAAAAGGAAAAAGGAAAAAAATTATTATAACCAATTTATAATAATTTAGTTGAAAAAAACAAATAAAATTTAAAAAAATAAACCAAACATAATATAAATTATTGTAAAAAAACAAAAAACAAAACCACGGCATCAAAATGGTGCCATGAAATGGTGCTACATTGGAGCATTTTTGCACCAAAAATTACACCATTTTTGTGTTATAGTGGTATATTAGAGATGGCCTAAGCATGATTAATGTGGCGATATGTTTAATGTGAAAAACATAAAGAATACAGTAGAGCAGAAGCTGCTAGTTGGGGGAAAACAAGATGTTTGGCTTTTTATCATCAGGGAATTTAATTTCTATATCTTCTGGTGCTGCAGATCTCAAGAGTTTTACCCCGCCGAGCGGGGTGTCCTCATTTAATTTGTACTCCGAACACACGCACACACTTAGATTCTTCAGGTTGTAAAGTAGAAAGTTATAGCACCTCTTTTTACCAAATTCACAGCTAGTTTAGAGATATGTCACATATGTAGTACCCTTGGATGCAAGGTAGGTTAGTTCTACAACATAAAAGAGAATTGACTTGAAAGAAAGATTGCCATAATAGAGGGTTCTTTAAAGAAAATCTCTCCCCAGTTGGAGTTTCTCTATCGCGGTTTGGAGTCTAAGTAGCATAAATTTCCATATCCTTGCATTTATTCCTACAGATCGACTTCTGTTCCCATCACCAGAGAACATTTTCCTATGCAGTGGTTGGTGGAAGACTACATAGTGTTGTGAGTTAAAAACCTTTTGCGGGTATTGTAAAATTTCACATTGCTTAGTTGAATAGTGTGATGAGTGTTTATATTGAAAAATACTTAATAGACTTAGTAAGGTAGAAAATAGAGAGCTTTTGTGCGCATGTAAGCAGCACTTTGAAGTAGGGCTGTCAATTTTTGACACGATAACACGATTTTGTGAGACGACACGACACGATTAACACGAATTCAATTTTTGCAATGTTTATATCTTGTATAATTATTTGTGATATATAAATGGTAGGATATGATTACGACACGATAACACGAATTGACACCATTACTTTGAAGGAAGAACGAGCAAAATCTACCCTGCACACAAGGTCTGGCATGTTTTATACAACATTTTATTTTTTTCGGCCCAAAATTAATCCCACATATTAAGAAACTGATTTACAAAAATGTTATCTTAATAACTAATTTGCAAAAATGACATATTAGATAAACTAGTTTGCAAAAATATCATATTGGAGTTCTCAAAGTCTTTGGGTCTCCACATTTCAGGGGTCTCCATTAGAGGTCTCTAATAGTTTCCACTAGAGTTGGCCATGGTTCACAAACCGGCGGTTCCGGTTCGTGAATTGTCGATTCCGGTTTAACAAAATCTTGAACCTGAACCGGATTGTGACTCTCCGGTTTGGTACGGTTCCGGGTTTGGCAGGTTAAACAGCCAGTTCCGATCCAGTTCGACCCACCTATTTTTTTTTAATCAATTTTTATCTCGTTCTTGCGTTCAGTTTTCTGCTTTAATAAAGATATTATTTTCTAAATATTAATTACATTTCTTTTAACATGGAGAGAATTTTAACAAATGAAAAAAAAATAAAGATGCATTTGGTGTACATTTTTTTTAGAATTACATCAATAATTAGAAAATAATTAATACAAGTACAATTGAATTAATATACCAGATGCATCGAAATTTCTATTATCACCAAAACTTGTCATTCTTTAAAAAAAATTATTTCACAAAATATGAATCTAAAAAATACAATAAAAATAAGTAAAGTAATTATACTAAAAAAATAAATTTTTGTATTTGGTAAAAGAAAAATTTAGAAAATAATTAAGAGAAATATGAAACTATCAATAAATAATAGCAATTTGAGAGCAATAAGAATGTTGAGAAATTGAGAGATAATAGAAGAGATTAAGAGAGAATTGTTGTTGAGATTTGTGATGAATGTTAAGGTATTTATAGAAGAAAAAAATTGAAAGAAAAAAAGGAAAGAGTCGTGGCACTCCAACGATCAAAATCAACGGTTCTGACTGTTTGAACCGACATTTTTGACCGTTGAAATTACTGGTTTTGACCGTTGAAACAGCCGATTCAGAACCGTGAGAAACCGACGGTTCCTCTGGTTTTGGTACTCCTGAACTAGAATCATCCAGTGAACAGACGATTTTTACTGTGAGGTTCACGATTTTAGTCCGATTTCAATTTTCAACAGATTTAACTGGTTCTATTCTAATTCGATTCACCGATTTCGGGTTGGTTTGGGCATGTCTAAAGCATAATACAATGGTTGCATACCCTAACTCGACTACCAACCGGGGCATATAATATTCTTAAAAAATTGTCGTTCTATGCTAGCCTACATATACTAGCCCGCATTGTTTATAAAAATCACTTTCCCAAAAACATGTGACAAACTCAGTACTTTCCTACTCAATTTAACAAATCAAATTACATCGCTGTCCAATCAAGACGAAATTTAAGAGAAATATATACTGTTAAATTTTTCCTCCAGCTAAAATATTCCTAATTATCCATGTTTTCCATAAATAGTCGCCCCAAACAGTGAAGTTCAGTCAGGCTGCTTGTACCTCCTTTTTTTCATCGGTATCTCAAAGTTCCAATAAAAATCTTACAAGATGTTTATTTAATTTTTCACTAAATATAATTTAATTTTAATTTTAAATTTTTATTTATTATTTTATTTAATATTTTTTTATCTAAAATTTATTAAAATAAAAAATATTTATTAAAATAAAAAATATATTAAACTAAAGTTCATGATTTTTATTTGAATGAATACTTCAACATCATTCCAAATAAATTACTTAAAATTATATAAAATTTTTTGTACTCGTCATCAGAAAAAGAAAAAATATTTGCAAGTACAAATTCTTCTATTGTTTTGTTTTAATTGTTTGAAAATAATAAAAAAAATAGTTGGGATCCATTGAAAAAATATTTAGAGAGAAATTTTAAGAGTTGAGAGAGTTTGAGAGAGAAAAATTGGTGTTTGAAGTAAAGAAATAATAAAAAAAATATGTTTAGAGAGATATTTATAGGAAAATGGATAAAACTAATCGTTAGGGACCAAAATGATAATTTTTCGACCCTCAACGATACTACAGCAGTAACCGTTAGAGTAAATCTACAGATTTAAATATTTAAAAAAAAATAAATGTCACTTAGCTCCGCGCCTAACATATATAACATGTCTACCCTACTTAATCTGAACACGGTAACATATCCCAGTATGATGGACTAAGAACAATAGTCACATTCTTAATCCCGTTACAACCCGCGTCAATTCCCCCCTGGCCCACTCCTCTCTCTCTCTCTTCCCCTCCGCCCCAAACACAACCACTTTTATATCACTCCCTCCAACTCACACACACAGTCACACACCCAGCTACCATCTTCTCCAAAACCGATTTCACACTGTTTCTTCCCAATATCACACCCAACCCCTCATCAAGAATCCTCACACTCACCCATTCACTACCATCACACTTCACTTCCTGTAACTCCTACCCAAAACCACTACTTCACCCACGAATCTTTCTCTTTCGATTTTGTTTTTTTTTTTCCTTTTTGGTTTATGGCAATGGAGAAAAAACAGAGCTTCTTCTCAGCACTCAAAGACGAAGTAGTATGAGGATTCTCCCCTGCCCGGTCCCGGTCACGTTCCCGGTCATGCAGCCCGGCGAGAACCAGCTCACCGATTATGGCTATGTTCCGTTGGAAAAAAAGGGGAAGCAGTGGAACCCACTACGTGGCTCAACAAGAGGTTTTTATTGGGAGATCCGGGAGCATGAGGCCGGGGGTTGGGGAGACGTTAACGCCGTTGATGGAGGGTCCGGATCCGATGGGGGAAGGAGGAGAAGGGAAACGGGTCGGGTCGGGTATTGGGCAATGGGTGAAAGGACAGCTATCAAGAACTCCTTCGGTGGCGAATGTTAATGGTTATAAGAGGTCTGATCTGAGAATGTTGCTTGGGGTGATGGGAGCACCGTTGGCCCCGGTGCATGTTAGCACCTTGGACCCTTTGCCTCACCTTAGCATTAAAGATACTCCCATTGTAAGTCTTTTCTGCTTGGTTTTTGGTTTTGTCGTTTAGTTCGGTTCTGGCCTCGAATATTTGGAGTTTTGTGAATTCCAAGAGAGGACTGCTTCGAATCGTATTGAAATCGAGTTGTGCATATATTTGTTTGCATGGATTTTAGTAAAAATAGATCAGAGAGTGCATGATTCTTTAGTTTTTGAACTGTTTGAACAGTGATTTGCTTGTTTTGAATATATATTTTTAAAAATTTCAGAGGTTTGGATTTCAAATCTTAAATACCACAGTAAATCATAGTCAATCTTTTTAATGATAAATTTTAGTGTATGAATATTGAATATTTTGTTAAATGTTAGGCCGTAATTTGCTTTATTAGCTTCTTTTTAGGAAAAAAAAAATTGGAATTTAGATTCATGGAAAAAAATGAAGTATTTTATTGTAGTTAGTTTGGTGTTTCAGTTATTTTTAAATGGGTCGTTGTATTTGGAATATGGAAGCTTGGTAGGAATCAGTGGAAATTGAAAGTGAAGAAAATTATCGAACTTTTGTTGTGGATATATGCAGGAAACTTCATCTGCACAGTACATATTGCAGCAGTACACAGCGGCCTCCGGCGGGCAGAAATTAGAGAACTCGATCAAAAATGCATATGCAATGGGCAAGCTAAGAATGATTGCTTCAGAGTTTGAGACCCCAACAAGGGTTGTGAAGAACCGAAATGGTTCGAGAGGTGCTGAGTCGGGTGGGTTTGTTCTATGGCAGATGAATCCTGACATGTGGTATGTTGAGCTTGCTGTAGCGGGGAGTAAAGTTCATGCTGGTTGCAATGGAAAACTTGTTTGGAGACACACACCATGGCTTGGTGCTCATACTGCTAAAGGACCTGTTAGACCCCTGCGTCGTGCACTTCAAGTATGTCTTGAACTCTGCTTTGCAAATATACTTGTTTGTTTATTAATGATTTCATCTCATGGACTTCTTTGGCGTTTTAGGGGCTTGATCCGAGAACTACGGCAAGTATGTTTGCTGATGCAAGGTGTATAGGAGAGAAAAGAGTTAATGGTGAAGATTGCTTTATTCTTAAGCTATGTGCGGATCCTCAGACACTGAAGGGTAGGAGTGAAGGCCCAGCAGAGATAATAAGGCATGTTCTGTTTGGCTATTTCAGCCAAAAGACAGGACTTCTTGTTCATATGGAGGACTCACATCTGACTCGCATCCAATCAAATGGTGGTGACACAGTTTACTGGGAGACAACAATCAACTCATTCCTTGATGATTACAGGCCTGTTGAAGGTATAATGATTGCCCATTCAGGACGCTCAATAGTTACCCTTTATAGGTTCGGCGAGGTGGCAATGAGCCATACCAAGACAAAGATGGAGGAAGCATGGACTATTGAAGAGGTTGTCTTCAATGTTCCCGGACTTTCAGTGGACTGCTTTATTCCCCCAGCTGACTTAAGATCAGCTTCCATCAGTGAATCTTGTGATTTTCCACAGGATGACCGAGGAAAGGGTTCTAATGCTTTGGCAGCAAATCGTGCTAAAGTTGCAGCACTAGAGAAACAGCTCGACACTGGCTTGGAAAACATGATGTGGAAGATGGAAGTCTAAACATTGATACAACTGAAGTAGAGCTATTGTTTATACATGGTAGCTGGTTTTAATTTACTAACCAGTTAGAAGTCACAAAGTATGATTGCAGGTCAATTTTTTTGGACTTTGCGGTGTGCCTCTTTTAATCTGTAAATAGAGCATAATCATTCACAGGTTCTTATGGGACCTGGATGAATCTTTATACTCTGTGCAGAACCCAACTAAGGAGTTGGAGCTCAGGTCTCCCGGTATGGATAGAGCAATGGAGGTTAATTTTTTGTTTACCTTCCATGCATGGAGGAAGATGGTGAAGCTTCAATAGAGCAGAGCCATTACCATTTTATAGTTCAACTAATCATCTTGGTTGCATACTACAGTGACAGTTAGCAAGGGAAACTGTTGCTGTTCATTACCTGATTAAATGCTAATGGGTAGCTTATATCTGTTTTCCAGGTTGCTTTAGTGTGATTTCCTGAATCAATGTATAATTTCTGGTTTTCTAAGTGAGATTTTCTGTACAAAAATCACAGATTCTGATTTCTTGGAAGTCTGATGAGTTTACTATGTCAGAATATTTCTTTCAGTACAAGCATTTCTAATTCCAGTCAGTTTTGTGTTTTTTCTTTGAACATTCTTGATTCAGACTTAAGTCTAATAAGTAAACTGTATTGGGATTTTGTTTTTGTGCAAAGTGATTCTTATTAAATTGTAATAACTGTCATCTTCTCTTTCAAGATGGTGCTTGACAGCATCTAGGTTTAATGTTGGAAAGTTGAGTAGCAGAGAGGATGGCTTTTAACCTTTCATATTTTCCCGAGTGTGATACTTTTGATGGGTCATAAAAGAAGGCTTCATAGTGGGGTCCCGACACCTTTAATGCTTGAATCTGATTATTAAATCTGAATACCCTTCACTATAAACCACACCCAGCAAGCATAAAGCTCAGATATTGTTGGGTTAGGCTAAGTGTGTGGTGTGGTCTCGGTTGAGGCAAAGACGTGTGTGTGGAACATGATTACAGTAAGAAACGGGGTAAAAAGCCTCCCAACACAACCCCATGTGCCTTCTCTTTTTGTTATGCCTGCTTTTTTAGAGCTACTGGTCTTTTACGGTCTTTCCATGGCAGGTTCCACTTCATCATGCTGTTATTGAACGGTCAAACGCCCTTTTGATATCATAGTTAAATCACTTCCCGTCCCATTTTGTTAGATTTTTTTTGTTCTTACATTAGTTTAAAGAGTTTTGAATGAGCAGTGATTAGTGTTGCTTGTTTATTGATTAATCAAAATTGTAACACTTGTATATATGATTACAATAACATTTTTATGGAACTCAAATTATGTAAGTTATAACCATAACATTAGTTAACAAAAATAAGTTTAAGTCTTCAACTTATATATATATATATAAGTCGAACAATACATCAAATATTTATGAGTTCTTCGTAAAAAAAAAACAAAAAACAAAATCTTTGTGAGTTAACTCATTCACATTCATATCCATACCAACTCATAATAATAACAATACAAAAAAAAAACTAGGTCGTAATCTTATTGGGGAGCATTTAAATTCAGAGTTATTTCCCACCATCTTGCATTACTGTTTCTTTAACTGATGATTTGCAATAAAATGATTTGAATGATTTAGGTTAAAAAGGAAAAAAAGCACATATCCGTTTTTTCAATTATTGTACGGTGTTTGGTTAATTATTTCTTTATTAACCTTTCAAAAATGTAATGATGAAAAACTTGATAAAAAAAGTGCCCGATGCATTTTAATGACTAGTTCTCCTTTTAAATCGCAGATTACAACTTAATTATTTTATAATTAGATTTAAAAATTCAATAGAGTTAAAATTAGTTTCATTACACTATGTTTAGGCAAAGAAACACAACATTTTGTAAAAAATTCAATTACAAATCTTTGGAGACTATTGAAGAAATCGCATACTGATTTAACTAATAAACAATATAATAAATATGTTCGACTTACTAACCTCGATTTCAGCGGAAGCTAGAAGTAGAGCATGACCAGTTTTATGTTGGTCTTGCGAGCAAACCACGGTTGAAATGTCAACAGGAATGTCCGGCTGTTTTGCAGTTTAGATGCCGCACGCGATCTGTGCAGGACTCAGAACAGAAGGTCAAACCTCTCTCTCTCTCGGTTGAGAGCGCTCTCTTTCTCTTTGTGTGTTGTCGGAGTTTTTGTAGGAAATGAAGGAGGAAAGCTCCTTTATATAGCCTCCAAATGGGCTCGTGGGCCTAACGGGCTTACAGACCCATTTCATTTCCAACTCAATTGGGCTTACCAATTGGTATCGGTTCACGGTCTCGGTTAACACCTTGACCAATCGGGTTTGATTCTCCTCAATTGGACTTTCCAATTAGTCTCGGCCCACGGTCTTGGTTTACACCTCGACCGACCGAGTTCGGTTCACCTGTCATGGGCGGACCACTTTTTCTAACATCTCTCACTCGCATATGACGATACCTTATCTCGTCATGTATCATGATGAAACTAATTCCAATCATGATGAAGATCTCGTGTCATACAGGCAAATAGACCGCGCGACCAACATACGATGAGATCGTAATTGCTATACACCTGTTAGGGTTATATAACAACTCTTATCTCAATCATGCTAGAAGGCGTCTCTAGTAGAGCAACTCCTTTCTACCAAAGTGTGTGCAACAAAAGCACAAACTGCTGGAAACGTATGCATTCTCCTAGTTCGTAACCATACAATCGCTGCTTTCAAACTACTCGATCTCACGAAATCTTTACTCATAGTTCACACATCATGTGCCATGCTACATGAGACATGAGAGTCGACTAAGCAAAGTTTTGAGACTAATGCGAATGCATCTAGAAACAAACCACCCCTCTTACACCAAACAATCCATATAGCTAAGTTTACTTTCCCAGCTTGACACGCTTGGTCGAATCAATCATGACCATTAACGACAAGCTAGAGTAGAAAAACTTAACTACATGCTTTGAATGTGTTAAGGGTTATAAGGATAGGTAGTACCGAGAATCACATAATCACGACAGGGTCTCACACTAGAAAAAGTGAGATTGTTTATCAATCTTTTTCATCCCTATGATTGTGTATATAACACACATGGTATGATCATTTGTTGTGGTGTTCTTTCCTTCTATTGGAAGATCGCATGTTTATACAACATTATAAACACCACATAGAAGCTTCGGTTACAATACATTTCGCCATCTAACCTTAATCCACACTTGACAGGATTACTTCTGGTTTTAAAACAGAATATGGTAAAAGTATCTCAATTTTAGCATCTGGTCATTTAATGATCGGCATATGAATTCATAATATGGTGTATGACTCTTTACATATGACTTTTTCTTGCCATTTTACAACGAAATCACGACTGTAAAATGCAAGACGACCTCTTTATTATGAACGTGCTTAAGATCTCTCTCTACGTTCAAAACCAGCCTCATCTTAGTTCTTCCCCCAGGAAACTAGCAAAACTAAGGTAAACACTCGTATGAGTGGGTTACTGCTCTGTCCAACATGCTTTCACATGTAAAGCTACAACAAATGTCAACTCTTAACATTTGCGCTCGTGTATTGCCCATAATGATCCTATTAAAGATCATGTTTTAAGGGATTACACACTTCGTGTGCCATACAGGTCTTAAGGAACTTATTCCTTGTAGGCTTTTATTAACGAATCTTATGATCTCGTCTCGCATGGACTTATATTCCAAGTTCACTTCTTCAAGTAAAACTTGTACTCAAATTTACTTGACCTTATGCAACCAAGTCATTTACTAAATAATACTTGATCTCGATTTGCTTAGACTTATAATAGATCTTATTAATCCTTAAGCAATTGAGGTCGACTGTCACTAAGACCTTTGTAGGTTCTTTAGGTAGTTAGTGCTAAGTGGATCATTCCACTTAATAGTCAACCTTCTTATTGCACTGCAGATTATGAAGCTATAGTCTCAGCTTCTTTTGCCACACTTATATGTGCTCTCACTATTACGTGGAGTGGCCTTTCAGCCAAGTAAGAACACATAACCAAACATAGACATCCCTATAGTCCATATCATTACGTGGAGTTGCAATTGTGTCTCATTTTATCGCAAACTCTCACGATAACACTGTCTTGCAGTGCCTCTGAAGCATTCAAGTATCTCGCTCACCG